>PVIH01002953.1:111728-123575 GCA_004025045.1 Sigmodon hispidus
AAAAAAAAAAAAAAAAAAAAAAAAAGACGTGAAACAGAATACTGAAAGCAATATTCTGATCTGAAGAGAGGAATAAGCACAGCTGATACTAGAAAGAAAACAAATAAAGCCCAATTTAATGATAGACAGGCAACTAAGAACACAAACTGGAAAAATTACAACTGACTGCAAATATACATACCTTTTAATAATGACTAAACATTAATGGAGTTTTAAAAAAAATACATCGTCTGTTGTCCACAAAAACTCAGCATTAAAGATAGGTACCTACTCGTTAAAATGACAGGATGGAAAAAGTATCCCATGTAATGGGATAAAGAAGCAAGCAGGCATGCTGTACTTAATATATGATGAAGTAGATTTCAAACTGAAACTAATCACAGAGACAATGAAAGGCACTTTATTCTAATCAAAGGATTAAGTCAGCCATCAGGAAAATATCCTAACACTAAATATATAAACACCAAACCCTGATGGACTCAATTTTATTAACAAGCATACTAATGGGATTAAAGACATAGATTAACACAATTATAATCATAGTAGATGATTTTAACTTAGCTCCAAAAGATAGGTCATTTGGGGACTGGGGTGAGGGGTGGAGAGGGAGGAAAGGGGACCGAGAGACCTCAGAATTACATGTTATCTTACCTCACATGGTCCTAACATATCTACAAATATTCCACCAAAATACCAAATAACATGGAAGTTTCTCTAAAACAGACACCATGCTGGGACACAAAGAGAACTTCTGAATAATCCTATGTATCCTATGTAACCATTATGTAATAAAACCAACAGCATACAAAAGTCTAGTAAATGTATAGATTCATGGAGATTATTATTCAATGATGAATGTGTCAGAGAAGAAATCATAAATAAGATATTCATGAAAATAAAACACAGAACAACAAAACCTTCCAGACATATTGAAAGTAATCCTAAGAAGGAAAGTCATATTTAAGTGCTTACATTAAGAAATCAGAAAGAATAAATAAATGACTTAATGATGCAACTCAAGAATTTAAAAAACAAAAACAAACCAGGTGGTTGGTAAGAAATAATAAAAATCAAGGCAAAAATTAATGAAATAGAAACAAAACAGTATAAAGAATGAATTTAAGAGCTAGTTCTTTGAGAAGATAAACAAGATTGATTATCTATTTGAGTATCTACTTGGACTAATTAGCCAAAGAAAGAGATAACCCAAAATAACAAACATCATGACAGACAATACAAGTTCAGGGAGCAGTTTAAAAACCTGCTCTCCATTAAGTTGGAAAATCTAACAAAAGAAATGGATGGATTTCTTGACTGATCCAAACTATCAAAGTTAAACCAGAAGAGACCAACAACCTAGACAGACAAATAAGAAAATAACTTGAACAGTAATAAAAGTCATCATTCTGACTAAAAATGTTCAGACTCAGATGGATTCACAGTAGAACTACCAGATTGTCAAAAAACACACTGATTTTAAAAAATAAAAGCCCACTCAAAAAATTTTCTATGAAGCCAGTATTGCTTTACACGTAAAGATGACAAAAATCAAAGTTATATACAATATCCCACTTGAACATAAATTCAGAAATCTTCAGTTGTATACTGACAAACCAAATATAAGCATACATCCAGAATATCAAGTTGGCTTTATCCTGGAAACGCATTAACCCAACATACTTAAGTAAATAAATACCCTTGAAGACAAAAACCACATCATCTCAATAGATGCAGAAAACTTCTGATAAGATTCAACATGTTTTCATGATAAAAGACCTAGATAGAGTAGAGCTGGAGGGAACAAATCTCAATGTAAGAAAGGCTCTATAGCCAACATTATCCTAAATGGAAAAAAATGAAAGCAATCTCATAATGAGGAACACGACAGGGCTGTCCATTCCCTCCACTCCTTGTCAATCCAGTGCAGGAAGCACTAGTTGGAACAATAAGGCAAGAGAAGAAAATGAAAAAGATATAAGTAGGAAGAGAAGTCCAATTATCCCCATTTGCAGATGATTTGATCCTGTACATATGTAAGAGATCTCAAAAATTCCACCATAAAACTTGGAGAAACAATTTGAGTAAAGTGGTAGGGTGCCAAATCAACTTATAAAAACCAGTAGCCTTTCCACATCAACAAACATACTGAGAAAGAGGTCAGACACACTTCCACTTAAAATAGCTTTGAACACAATAAAATATCCTTGGATAATCCTAACTGTAAAGTTAAAGACCTCTACAGTGAAAACTTTAAATCTCTGAAGAAAGTTTGAGAAAGTCACTAGAAAATAAAAGAAATCCCATGTTCATGGATCAGCATTGTGAAAATGACTGTCTTACCAAAAGCATATTTAATGCAATTCTAATCAAAATATCTACAAAATTTTCAAGAAAAAAGCCAAAACCAAAACAAACTAAAATACAAGTAGAATCAGAAAAGACTCCAGATAGCTAAAGCAATCCTGAGCAAAAATATATTAAGGAAAAGATTTTAATTTGAGACTTAACTGAAAGGAATAAAAAAAAAGGACCCACATATGAGTATTCATAACTACTGTCATCTCATTATTTGATATAAAGGCAAAAACCATACCCTGGAGAGAAGATGGCATCTTCTATAAATGGTACTGGCAAAACTGGATGTCTACATGCAGAAGAATGAAGTTCCACCCATATTTATCCCGTTGCACAAAAAGTAGATCCCAAGTGGAGCAAAGACCTCAATTTTAAATCTGAAACAATGCTAAAACAGCTAGAGGAAAATATAGGCAATACTCTATAAGATATAAGGAAGGACTTTCTAAATACAATTCTATTAGCCAAGCAATTAAGGCCAGCGATTGACAAGTAGGGACCTCATAAAACTAAAAAGCTTCATACAGTCAAGGAAACAATCAGGTGAAGAAAAAAATCCACAGAATGGGAAAGAATCTTTGCCAGCTACATATCTGACAGAGGATTAATATTCAAGGACCTGATACAAAAACCTGAAAACAAAAGCAGAGTCAAGGAAACAAATGACTCAATTAAAAAATGGGCTGGGATCAAAACAGAGTTCTCAACAGAAGAAATAAAAATAGCTACAAATACTTCAAAAAGTGTTCATCATCCTTAGCAATTAGGGTACTGAAAATTAAACAAGTGAGATTTCATCTCATCCTAATCAGAATGGCTAAAATCAACAAAACAACTGACCCCAAATGCTTAGAGTATGTTGAGACAAATTCTCTTTCATTCACTGTTGTGGAGAATGCAAATTGATGCAGTCACAATGAAAATCAGTATGGAGAATCCTCAAAAATAATCTACTATTTACCCAAAGGACTAAACATCCTATTCCACAGATACCTGCTCAGCCATGTCCATTACCAATCTCTTCTCAATAGCAAGGAAATGAAGACAACTTAAATGTCCAACAGATAATTGGTACCTTGCTATACAACGGAATACTGTCCAGCTGTACATAAAAATGAAATTTGCAGGTAAATGGATGGACCAAGAAAAGATTATGCGAACTGAGGAAATCCAGATCCAGGAAAACATGTCACATATTCTCTGTCATCTGTAGTTCCTAGCTCCAAATGTGAGTGTACACACAGAAGACAGGAAAGTATAAAGGGATCACAGGTGTGTGTGTGTGTGTGTGTGTGTGTGTGGGTAATGGCAGGTATAGGTGAAATGGAATAATGAGGGAGCCTCCAGCTGGGAGAGGTCAATACAGAAGAAGAGATGGGGGAGAAATAACCCCAAAGTTGTTTGATAATGCCTCAAAGAATCATATTACTTTATACGGATATAAAATTATACAAAAGTATATGAACACGTAAGTTAGCCACCTGGGGTGACAATGCTCCCCCACAAGAATCATATACTGACAAATACTTCACTACTGGCATGAGAAATGGTCACGGTAGCCCAAGTGACTCCCTAAACAATGCAGATTGTTGATATAGCTCTTACTGCCTCTCTGGGATTGAGGCTGAGTCCTTATTTCTGAAGACACTAAACCTGAGGACACAGGACTCAGATCACTTGAGCTGGATCTAAGCTGAACACCTCTTTCCTTAGTCTGGCTTCCATGGTTCCAAAAATTATGATGAAAGTTACTAAGGGAAGGAAGCAAACAGTCTTACCCATCTGTAACACCTAGGAACTGAGCCAGTTACAGCCTGGTAAGATATGCATAAAAACGCAGTAAGTGGCACTCACATGGCAACCAGCAGCTATCTAACTGTACTTAAGGCCTCTTAGCAGGAGGAAGAGCATTCCTAGTACATTCCCAAATTAGCCAGTTTCGGGGACTAATGAGGTCATGGGCGTTAGAAAACAATATATTACTACCGCTCTGCTAAACCTTGTCCTTATATCCACAGCTAAGTGCAGTTACCATCCTCATCAACAGATGAGCAAATAGAGAGCAGTGCAGAAAACCACAAGTGGACACAATGCTGAGATTGAGAGACTGTAGGGAGCCCAGCCCTGCTGGAATACATCTGCATCACAGCTCTGGCATTTCTGGCTCTGAGAACACTGAGGGAGAGAGGCCAGAGCGTGCAAAAGGCAGAATACCAGGAAGTCAGCTGTGAAGTAGTTTCTCACAGAAATGGCTACATAAACATGACTGTAACAGGGCAATATCAGTGGACATGTTAATATGGAAAGGGGGAAATGATAGAGGGTCTCACAACTAGACAAGAAACTACAGGCAACCAATGACTACTAGCAGAAGGAGAATTAGCCTTTCCCATGAATGAGAGTATCCTTACTGGATGCTCAATGCAGAATGGTCATTCTTGAAACCATCTACACACCACCACCAAAAGCTGACTCAGCAGGTTGTATATATATATATATATGTATGTATGTATTGTGCATATACATATACAAATACATATATATGTAGCAATAATAAACAAAAAGGCTATCAAGTTGAAAGACTTAGTAGGGGCTCAAGGGATAGATATTAGGTAGGAGGGGCTGAAGAGAAGAAATGGAGGCAAGAAGGTGGTGCAATTCTATTTCAATTAAAAACATTTTAAAAAGTTAACTGAATTATAAATCATACTTAGGTGGCAAATTACTCAAAGCAGGGCTTTGTAGAATTAAGGATGTCTCCATTTGAATACCATCTTGAATTGCATACTAAGTGTCTTCAACCTCATAATTTGAAGACCCTGAAATGCAGCATCAATTCACATTCACCGGACAAAGGCAGTACTGTAAACTAGAGCCTAAGACACAGCAGCATGACTCAATAAACCCGAAGAACATGCTCTCTTTTGACTCTTTGCTAGGCTGTGTATCCTTGCCATCCCAGACAGCTTGTCAGTGTTCTCAGTTTTGGGACAAGTATCTCCGGGACAGATGGCCCGTTCTACCTTCTCAGTCAGAAAGCATGCGGAGGATGGGTCCCACCTCAGAACTGACAGTTTGAAAATTAACTGGGACAGAAGCTGATTCTCTCAGGTAAACGTGCCAATGAACCAATCAGAGGAGAAAAGAAAGGCAGAATCAAATACTAACAGGATCACCCAGAGAGCTGGCCTGAAATCTCTAATACACAAAAGAAAACAAGTCCAAGTATTTCCTGCCCACCCACCCTCAGGATCTAGAGCGTTGCTGATGGACTCACACTGACGTCATGTTCCAGCTCAGCCAGTAGGTCAAACTGGTGTCTTTTGGTGCCTGGCATTTCTGCAGGAACACCGGACCACACCTAAGACAGAGCACAAGGCAAATGTATTTTTAAACTTTAATACAAAATGCTCCACACATTTGCAGAAGACTACCATCTAGCATGCCTGCCAATGAATGCTGGGACAGTAGTACGCACACCTCTGTCCACATCCATCCCTTGAATATGTTACTCTGTGTGGTTTAAGCACTGTGTGAATCAAGGGAATGTCGAATGCACACAGTTGCAGTGTCCAACTTATCTATAAGGTTGAAGAAAAAAATCTGACAAACTCTGCAAGAAACATAATGGTTATTTATTTATTTTTGTTTCTTGTACACAGAATCAAACTGGAAATCTGAGGTACAGAGCACTGGAGAGGCTTGTATGGGAAAATAAAAAAACAAAAAAACCCCTAGGACCCTGAAGAGAAAGCTAGTGGCACTGTGCAGAGCAGAAACAGAAAAATCGAGTGTATGCTTGACATTTAAACACACTGATCTTTCAATGATCCCTCAACTGAACTTGCTCTGACTGACTAGTAGGGCTCCAGTCTGTGTCTCAGTCATCAAAGAAGAGCTCCAATCCCATTTCCGAAGACCTGGAAACACCTGGGTGAACACACTGTGCAGAAGCTCACAGAGAGACTCTTATCATTGAAGACACGACACTTGTGTATTGAAGGACATAAAACATCATGCTGGAGCTGACCTGGAAATCTCTTCCCTGCTGGCCAGCTTTCAATATCAGTCACTGGGTGTTGGGGGTGGGGCGTGGGGGCAGATGATGAATAGATTTATCCAACAGTGGAACCTGCATGCTGTTAGACTGTTGTGTCAGTGAAGATATGCCTGCTGTGTACAATAATGGCTTAACTGGATTTGAAGCTTACTCCACAGGAAGGAATTCATATTTTGCCCCATAAACCTGGTCAAAGGCCCACAGCTTGGGAAGTCCAGGGCCTTGGGTGAAAGCCTATTACAGCTGTTTTGCTGAGTAGGCACAGTGCCAATCTGCTATCTACAAATTTATGTTCAGACACACGGGTGCGGCTCTCAACCTTGGTCAGGGAAGCTGTAGTAGAAAACAGTCAATGCAGATACTCCTAACCAGTTAAAACACTGTGAGTGAGTGACTGTTGATTGCTCAGCCCTTCATGAACATGCACATCAACACCCCAGAGCTGAGACAGCAGCACATGGCAGAGAACAAAGGAGTCTGCAGGATGGCAGGAGTGCTATGAAATGTCTTCTGGAGACAACATGGCTATTGCATCATGAGCTCACATCAGCTGTGGTTATCTGCATACGACTTCTACGACATTCCATCACTGACAGGAGAAGCCCTCATGAGGCACTGTCCCTAGCTAAGCAGTTATTGGCAACTTGCTGGGGTGGAGTGCTATTTTCCTTAGGGGTGTGGCATATGACAGGCTACCCAAGCTCTTGTGGATGGCCTACATCCATTTTGTATGCAGGCAATACTAACTGGAATTTGTGTTTAAAACAAGAGGAGGAGAATTTGAAGGTGGGAAGGGGAAATATTGTGACTGAAAAGGAGGGGAGATTTCTGTTGGATATGATCTACATACATTATATGTATATGAAAAATTTAAAAAAGAATGAAAAAGATATCTGGAAGAAATGCACAGCACACAGGCTTTAAGAAAATGCAATGATAACATCCTTGAATGTCATTTACATAGTTTCTGAACATATTGATGGGAAGCTGAATTGATTTGGGTAAGATATCTTTATGCTGTGAATATGCTTTATTACCATTTGCTAATAAAGAAGCTGTTTTGGCCTATGGCAAGGCAGCTAAGAGGCAGGTGGAAAATCCAAGCAGAGATAAAGATGAAGGAGGGTGGAGTCAGGATGGAGAAGCTGCAAGCTGCCTCCCAGAAAGCAAGTTGTAATGGAACACAGGTAAAGCCATGGGACACATGACAATACAACAGATTAATAGAAATGGATTAAGTTATAAGTGCTAGTGGGTAATGAGCCTGAGCTATAGGCCAAACAGTTTGTAATTAATATAAGCCTCTGAGTAATTATTTTATAAGCAGCTGCAGGACCGTGGGTGGGAGTGCTTTACCCGGACTGAGGGGCTTAGACACGAAAGAGAGACTTCTGGCTACACTAAATGGCTCATAATATCTTATGATCAAACATTTTCAGTTTAAAAGCATATGGGCTGGAGAGATAGCTCAGTGGTTAAAAGCACTGACTGCTCTTCCAGAGGTCCTGAGTTCCATTCCCAGAAACCACATGATGGCTCACAATCACCTGTAATGAGATCTGGTGCCCTTTTGGACTGCAGAGACACATGCAGGCAGAACACTGTATACAAAATAAATAAATAAAATAAATCTTAAAAAAAGGAAGAAAGAAAGAAAATATACAAACCTTCACAGTAGAATCCCAAGATGCAGAATATAGCCTGTCATTATGCCAGCAGATCTTACTGACAGCATCATCATGTCCCATCAATGTGTCTTGGCGTCTTCCAAACGCTATGGAATAAAAATAGCTAAAAGATAACAACAACTATTAAAATAATAGCCAGGCTTGATTTTTTAGATTCTTAGACCTACATTTAAGAAACAAATATTTTTCTAAACTACTAATGGTTACTAGAATTACAAATTACTTATTCTTATATTATTAAGAGAAAAAATTCAACCTTTGAATTTGAAATTAGATTACTTAAGACTCTGCCTTAGCTACATTTCACCTGAGTTGAAGAGCTAGGAAAAAAAAAAAAAATCTAAATGGAGAAATTATTACACTGAAAGTAATGGTATTTGGAGCCAATGATACTGTCCTCATCTCTAATATGTATTCTCGGTGGAAGCCCTCGTATTCCTCACAGCCACTAAGCATGCAGCATTAATTAGGAAGGAGAGACATGGATACACACACATTGTTATCCCACGAAGAACTTATGACAGTCGTATCTCCTGGTAACAGTAAACAAGATGATAAAGCCTGAAATACAAAAGGTTTGATATTAATGATTTGCAATAATTAGTAAATCCTTTACTGGTATTCCTGTCTTTATTAGTTTCTTTCTATATAGAGTGGCTTTGCTCATAACTAGCCAGGGCTCAGAGCTGCTAAGTCCAGATGTATGGTTTTATCCCAAATGCTCAAATTTCTCAGGAATACTATAACCCAGCCTGATACTTCTTGGGCTTCCACGGGACTGGAGGAATGTTGCTAATCTGGAGTATATGGTAGGAGAATAGTCCTTAAGGATGAAATGCCCTCTCTGTATTGCAGAGATATGGCTAAGGAAAATGTACAAAGTTCCTAAGGGAATTTCAAAATCTCCTGGAATGTTTACATTAAAGATAAGGCACATTCTTTAGTAACTGGTTTTATTTCCTTAAGTAATCAGAAGTGTCTAAATTATTTAAGTAGCATAGAAATATTTTCTGCTAGCTAAAAGAAAGGTTAACTTATTAAAGAGAATTCTACTGGGTATTCAAGACTTTAGGTTAAAATGGAATCATACTAGTATGAGAAAAAAAGCAAGAAGAAACTGCCTCTCCCTTCTTCCTTTTGGCCAGCTTCCCTCCTTCCCTCTTGCCCTCCAAATCCAAGACCCAGGACCTTGCACACGCTAAGCAAATGCATCCTAGGCTCCATGGTGTCTACTGTAACACTGACAAAATAAACTTACCATATTTGAAAATGATATACTTCTTTGTAGCATTTTGGATTCCTTAGAAAACATCTTCAGAGTGGAATCTAAGAGTTA
This sequence comes from Sigmodon hispidus, assembly GCA_004025045.1. Lineage (NCBI taxonomy): Eukaryota > Metazoa > Chordata > Mammalia > Rodentia > Cricetidae > Sigmodon > Sigmodon hispidus. Next base: position 121,168 of record PVIH01002953.1, read on the forward strand.
GAAGAGAGGTAGAAGGCATCCTAAGCTTTACAGATACCAAAGGACAACCACCTACTTACTCTCAGAGGGCGCAAGTCCATGTCGTCTCATGGAAAACTAAGTGTATGTGGGTGTCTGAGGCTTTGCCAACATTAAGATTCTGTGATTTATAACTTCATAACAGACCAGCTGAAACCATACATTTCCAGCCCAGTTTGCTACTGACATTTCAAAAGGCCTGCATGCGAAGTGAAGCCCCACACTCAAGTGCATGGAAACTTATAGAGGAAGGAGGAAGAAATCTTAATATTAAAACATATTTTACCCTTTAACAAGGATTTACAGGTGTGTGAGTATGTATAGGTGATTTTTTTTAAAAATGCGTTTATGTATACATGTGTGCCCACTCCCTGTGAAGAGGGTATTGGAGTCCCTGGAACTGGAATTCTCGATGGTTATTGTTAGTCTCTAAGAGCCCTACCCTCTGAACTCTAAGGTCAAGCCATCCCTTCCTTAGGCTCTGATGTCAGGCCCTTTTAAAAGCAAGGTTCCGCGTACGTACATCTGCCTCTCTCTCTCTCTCTCTCTCTCTCTCTCTCTCTCTCTCTCTCTCTCTCTCTCTCTTTGCCTTTTGTCCTCTTTTGGGAGCTCTCTTCTTCTCTTCTTCCCCTCCATTTCTCTTTCTTCTTACTTTCTTTGCCACTATAACCATAATCCCTCTGTTAATCATAATCATATTCATCTGACAGTAAAGCCCTTTTCTACATAGAAACAGCCATAAGACTCTCCTGCTATCCACTGCTGCCTTCTGCCTCATTTCCTGCATCCTGCATCCATAGAAACTTGCCACCAGATAACTGGGTATATGCAAACCATGCCAATATATGCTCAAAACCCTAACAGTTGTAAACTAACATGGGTGTGCAGGGACCAAACTTATTTTTCTAAAGAGTAGTATTTTTAAACACTGAGCCATCTCTCCACGTCCAGTTTTAATTTTAAGAAAACATAGACAATACTTCTGTGGCAAAAATTCTTTGGCAATAGAAGTAATTTAAAAAGAAAATGAATGGCCTAATTATAGTGACATACTTTTTCTGAAATATTTATAGATAGGAAGTACTTTTAGTTTTATGATTGTTCCTTTTTTACTGGTGTATAATGAGCAGTATCTAATGTAGGTACATAGAATCCTGAGCTCTGCCCCACACACTTCTGTTACTCTTGGATAGAGCAGAGCTAGAACTGAAAAGAAAGACAAGATTAAAGATACTAAACTAGAAGACAGAGCAGGGATACAGAGCAGGGATGCAGAGCAGGGATGCAGAAACAATGGAAGCCACAAATGTGCCAGTCAAGCACTTGGAGTTCCGCAGCAGATCAGATGCCAACCAAGTATGTACGCTGGCTGGAAGAACCATAGCTTATAAAAGAATAACAATGCAGGAATGAAAATGCCCAAATGTTTAATTTCCTTGACTAATAGACACTGGGCAAGTTCACCAACACAAACTGTTAAAAGTCAGAGCACAGGGAGCATGAATGAGCACGGCCATGGGATCAAAGCCATGGGCACAATCTCCAAGCATTACCAACAGAATCCCAGGACTCACAACATAACGTTGCTACAGATAGTCTATCATGCAATACCCTACTTCCTAAATATCCAGCATGGTGTCCTGTCAGAATGAGCTTTTAATAAATTTTTCTCTACAGTAAAGCTTCACATTTCAGCCTAATCTTGGCAACAGTATTCATGAAAGTTTAAGAACAAGCACCTCAGGAAGACTTCCCTTAGCACAAACCTGGAAACGAACACAGAAGACCCAACACAGCAGCATTTGACCTTGACCATTACTCCAGGCGGCACTGATCTTGGAATGCCCTCCCAGTCTGCTTTTGTTGCTCTGACTGCTCACCCCAAAGTCTACTGAAGACAGTTTGACCATTTTATAGAAGCATAAAGCAGCCAAGACACTTTTCTCCAAATCAAAGACACTCTCCAGGCACAAGAAGTAGCCAGATTAAAGACAGCAGTGAGCGCCGATCCCCAGGTAGCAGTCCCCATGAGTGTCACAAAACCTAAGTACACTGTCCATCTGAGCAAGAAATTTAACTCTGAGGCCTATATTAGAATGCGTATAAACCAGTATTACAAATGATGATCTAAACCTGAGAAATTTAAATTAAAACAAAAATACAACTGATTGACTTTAACAACAATCTTTTAACTTAGCAAACTTAAAAAGCAGTGGTACAATGCTTAAGAGGCTGGGGAAGATCTGAAGCCTTGACCGTCAGAACATAAAATTCATGGTTTACAAGGTCACATATTTCAGTTTTGGCCAGGAGTGGAGACTGATCCAAGCATTATTGGGTCAGTGGGACCATAGGACTCTCCGCTCCCTGCCCAGGGAGGGGATGGGGAA
>PVIH01002953.1:123675-173646 GCA_004025045.1 Sigmodon hispidus
TACAGGGATGGGAAAAAAAATTTCAGAGGGAAAGCTGAACACAAAGTAAATATATGTGTAGCAATCTTATTTGCATTACCACCGTTGATAAGCCATGCTTATGATTCTTATCCTCTTTATAGTTATTGTTAATTTTTCCTCATTTTAAATTTATGTAACTGTTTTTTTGTTAAATACAAAATAAAGAAGGAAAAAAAAAACAAGGTCACATATTTGAAGATTTGGCAAATCATGCTTGACAAACCCTACAAACCACTAGCCTAGAGGTTCTCAACCTTCCTAATGCTGAGACCCTTCAATACAGTTCCTCATGTTGTGGTGACACCCAACCATAGGATTATTTTATTGCTATTTAATAACTGTAATCTTGCTACTGTTATGAACTATAATATAATTACCTGATATGCAGGACACCTGATATGTGACTCCTGTGAAAGGGTCATTTCACCCTAAAGGGATGTGGCCCACTATTTGAGAACCACCGCCCTAGAGACTTTGTTAAAAGACAAGTGTTTGTTGGTTGCTTAATGGGTCACTAGAATATTATTTTAAGGTGTGTTACCTCTGTTTATGTTGCATTTGTTTAACTCTAAAGCTGTGACTGTATAAACAACTGGTGGTCTAATAAAGAACTGAAAAGCCAACAGTGAGGCAGAAGAAAGGAGCGGCAGAGAGAATAAACAGGAGAAATTTGGGAGAAGGATGAAGTAGTCAGAGAAGGATGAGGACCCAGGGGCCAGCCACCCAGCTATACAGCAAGTCATGAGCAAGAAACAAAGAAAGATGGACAGGAATAGAAAAGGCAAAAGGCCAGAAGCAAAAGATAAATGGGATAATTAGAGTTAAGAAAAGCTGGTTAGAAACAAGCCAAGCTAAGGTCAGGCATTTATAATTAGGAATAAGTTATGTGAGTGATTTATTTGGGAGCTGAGTAGCAGGCCCCACAAAAGAGCAAAAACAAGTCACCACAGGGGCGAGAAATCCTGGCTGAACACAAATGGCTTCCTCCTTCCCAAGCAGCACAGTAGACCCTGACATGTCCAGTGTGGGGTCCTGCATGTAACCTTTCCTACACAACCATTTTGTAGACTTTGTGGAAAATTCTATTTTATGGAATCCAAGGTAGTATGTGAAGAGAAAAGAATGAAATGTTACACATAACACACCACACTAACAGAATATGGTAGCAATGACTCATCTACCTGGATGTGGTTGGTTGCAGAGCACCATTTATACACATGATAGATGGAAAAACATGTGCTAACCCAAGACTACAGGAGAGTAGATTCATGAAAAGCAATCACTAGCTTTGTCAGAACTGGCTGTCCCAACACTAAAGTACATTGCAGTTAACGATAGAGCTCTGGGAAAACACATGTGCAGAAAGACATAAATTTTGCTGTTTTTATAGATTAGTACAAGCAAATTCTAATGCACCATTAAGATTTAGTTCTAAGTCTTATTAATAAGGCGCAAGTACATTATCAATATATAAATCCGATGTTATGTTAATCCTACAAAAAAAAAATCTAGTGCTATCTGCTGAATGAAACCTCACAGCAAAAAAGCATTCCACAAGCTAATGGGCACCATCACCCTGGTAGTCCAGGTCTGGCTTAGCCCTGGCTACTCCTCCATGCCATTCTGAGTTCTGCAGGCCAGGCAGTAGATCTGGAAGCTCTCTCAGTAAGACGGCCTGGAATACACAAGGCCATGGCCAACAGACTTCCTGCCTTGTGTCTTCATCCAGGAAACCTTGTCAGTAACAGGAAGCCATTCCTTTTGGCAAACTATAATGAAACTTTTCTAAGCCTATTTTATGTGCAAGCTGCACATGCCAGTAAAGTAAAGCTCAGACACTGGGATTCCAGCTAAACAGCGTTTCAGGTGGGAAAACATACCTTGTGATGTGGTAAAGACTGAAGACCCATTGCAAGACACTGCTATCCCCGTAACCGCCCTGTTGAAAATCAAAGTTTTATAAATTACCATTAGCCCTGCGCTGGGGCACCTGCTTTATTACTAAGCTCCCTTCATTTTGTCTTCCTAGCTTCCTCACTCAGACTGTTCTCTGCATGCTCCTGCCATCACAAGTCATCGCTTGGCAATGCCTACCTTTGCTCTGACAGCACCATGCTGCCAGAAAACATTCCCACTCTTTGCTCCTCAAACTGCTGCAGATGAAGCTGAACATGTTTCTGACAACTCAAAACTGCTTCTCTTACAATCACCTTACCTGACCATTCCCAAAACTTCATTCAGAATACATTGCTCTTAATGTCTGCCAATGCTCTACATATGGGGTTCTAGTGGGCCCTTTTAAAGAACATCCAAGGCTCAACCATTAAATGTTACTTGTATAAGCAGTTTATTCACACCATCATCATCTTTTCTTGGACTACAAGGTCTCTTCCCCTATGCCTTTCTGGGAAGTGGAGGATGAAAAGCTATTCTAAAAGAAACAAGGTAGAACTATCTGTCTATTTTCAACACGCTATACTCTGCTTTGAGCCACATACCTAAAACAAAGCCAGACATTAGCACACCCAAATCTACTCATGACCAGTGGAACACATGGCTACTACCTATGTGAGATTGCATGGAGTTGCACCATAGCCTAAGCTCAGTCTTGGGTTTTCTTTGTGAAGCAGGCTGGTCCATTAGAACAGTCTCTTAAGCTTTCCTACCAGAGTACAAGGACCTTCTGAACAAAGTAGACACAGAAGACTTTCATTCACAAACCCAATTTCCTTGAAGTTACAGGTGTTATTCAAAAAATATCTATGTAGATTTTACAATGCATGTTTCTCTATTTTTTCTTTCTGTCTCTCTGTCTTTCACTCATTCTGTACATCCCCTTTTTCTCTTATCATGTTTGACTTCATTATCTTATGATGATTCTCTTTCTCTACCCATGTGTAATTATCTTACAAAAGATCTTTATCAATTTTCCTATTTTTTCATACATCCATTCACTCACCTGCTCACATTTGGTATCATTTTTTTGCATGTGAGTATGTGTGTGGTATGCATTTGTATTCACATTAGCATGTCTGTGGGAGCATGTGTCCGTTTCCGTGTGTGTCCGTGTGTGTCCGTGTGTGTCCGTGTGTGTCCCTGTCCGTGTCCGTGTGTGTGTGTGTGTGTGTGTGTGTGTGTGTGTGTGTGTGTGTGTGTGTGTGCTCAAATGTGGAGACCCAAGTTTACATTGGACATCTTCCTCGATGGTTCTCTGTGCACTTTACTGAGGCACAGTCTCTTGCTGAATCTCTGTCTAGCTAGCTTGCCCAGGGATCCTCTGGCTCTGGCTCCTGAGTTCTGAGATTACAGATGGCCACTGTACCTGCCCAGCCTTTATAGGGATTCTAGTGATCTAAATTCCAGCCCTAACACTTGCCTGGAAAGTGCTTTATCCAGTGAACTTCTGTTTTAGCCCCATTTTTTTTTTTTAAGATATACTTTTCTTTCTACACTATCAGTAAATTCAGAGCTTAACCCATAATTTCCTGCTATTTTAAGATTTGAGGGTTGGTATATATATGTATATATATATATATATGTTTATATAGATAGTTTAGATGTATGAAACTACAAGCACTGTCTGCCAGCCCAATCTCACTATAGAACAATGGTTCTCAACCTGTAGGTCACAACCTGCTTGAGGTCAAATGGCTCTTTCACAGGGGTTACATAACAGATATTCTGCATATCAGATTACAAAATTGCAGTTATGAAGTAGCAAAAAAGTAATTCTGTGGTTGGGGGTCTCCACACAACAAGGAACTGTATTAAAGGGTCCCAAAGCTAGGAAGGTTGAGGACCACTGTTCTGGAAGAATGTGTGACAGAAATAACAGTAAGAAACAGCATGGGACCAAGCTAACCATCTCATGCCAAATGTTCCTTTGCTACAATGGCCACACATCACAAATCTCTGCAGACGTTTTTGCAGGCTAGAAACCAATGACAGCAACATTCAATGAACACTTCCCATGTGACTTGACCTCTACAGTTCACCCCACAGCAAGACCCCAGCTTTTACACACTGGAAGCACGAGGCATGCTTACTCTTTGTGGATTTTGTACTGCTCATGTAGCTGCAACTTGGTGATGTTATTCCAGGCCAGACTCCGGCTTTCCTCGGTCAGATCTTCAAATGATTCTTCCCCTGGAGAAACTACACGAAACTGGTGCTAAGTGAGTCAGTAAGTCACAGAAAGACAACTGCATCAGATTCACTGCATTTTCTATTAAAATTAAGGAACCAAGAAAACAAGCTGCCCACCTAAATATGCTTTCAAAGGTACCTACTATATAGCCCAGTGTTAGCCAAGAACAAAGTAGGTACAGGAAGTTCCATTAAAACCTCCAGGCTTCCTAATGTTTGCAAAGTCCTGACCTGACCAGTCACTTAGCATCACGAAAAATAAAAGTGTGAGTGGCCTTTTTCCTTCTTAGCATTTTCCTTTATAAAACCTAACAGTTGCCTAGGAACACTGACTCTTTATTTTGGTTTAGAGGAGAAAGAAAGGCAATCAAATAAGGCTTCTGGTTCCTCAATGGGTTTCTCTGCAGAAGTAATGCTCTCACTTCTGCATGAAGATAAGCTGGAGGGATTACCCAGGTTAAAATGGCCACCATGGTGGTTATGGTTGGTGACTAAGGGATAAAGACAGCATTGCTGACTTGACCTTGTATAGCTTCAAGTAGTATTTTACTCTGTCCCTAGGTCAAGGCCTCACAGTTGGAATGCTGGAAATTGGGCTCAGCTACTTTTGCAGCATCCCTAAAAGGCTCAGCATGCCTGCATGTCATGAGACAAAAGTGGAAGAAACAGAAATGTTTTGTTGATGAGATGCTGTGCGCTGTCACGTGGCTCCTCATGGAGGCTCTCTGACATACTAAACGTGGTTACATGGATGAAGGTGCATACTCTTTCTTTCCATAAAGTTCACCTTAGGAGCCAGCATGGCCTGGATGGAAGAGACACTCTACACACATTGCTACATGTTAACAAGTAAATCAAACAAGAAAGACGAACAAAGGTAAGAAGCAAAGCAGTTTGAACTTTTCAAGCTCTATAAGTGGGTTTAGAAGAGTCAAGGCCAGCGGAAGTTTGTTCTATAAAAGTGTGGTGCAGTGTGTGCCTAGCTGGGAAGACATGTCTGACAGTGCTGCTAAGCACAGACTACAAACTTCAAAACTTCAGCTGAGAGAACCGGGACAATCATGGACTCAGTAAGTGACCATTTCTCAAAGTTGATAGTTACAAACAACCTTCAACAAAAACAGGAGTAGAAAAAATATGCTTGTTTGTTTTGTGGTCCTTGGGACTGAGCCCAAGGCCTGCACGAACTAGGAAGGCAGGAGCTCTGCCACCAATGTAGCCTGAAGCCTCCTACAGATACAAGCGTCTTTAAGCAACTCAGCAGTCTGTGTTTCATCTTTGCCTCAGAATCTTCAGAAACATGTTAATCATAAAAGATCAACAAAGGCCTTTACCTCCCATTTATTCCTTACAAAACTCACCTGGGGAATCCATCATAGAAGCATTATAGCTGGAGGCTTGGGAAACAGTTTTAAACTTGGGGGTGATTCTTCGAGGATGTGGTGTCACAAACAACTGTTTTGGTGTCTGCCCAAATTCCAAAATTTGGGTCAGCATGGCGACTTTCTCATCTGGATCCTCAATGCTGTAGGGAGTAACACAAAAAAGGCAGTCAACCACCAGGTTCAAGACCCCGAAACACAAACTTCAAAGAGTGCAGATGAACTGGGAGACAGAACTTGAAATAGAAAGCCACCACGGGCAAGGACTAAACCTCTTCATACACCTTTACATAGTTTTTTCTCTTTGTTTCTCTGTGTAGCCCTGGCTGTCCTTGATCTCACTCTGTAGACCAGGTTGGCTTCAAACTCAGAGATCTGCCTGCTTCTGCCTCCAGAGATCTGGGATTAACATTGCCAGGCATGGGTATGGGTGGCTGAGGAGTCCAGAAGCAGGCATTAGATGCCTCAGAGCTGCAGTTCCAGGAAGCTCTGAGCTACCTGACATGGGTGCCAGGAATCAAATTCCAGTCCTTTCGTAGAGAAGCAAGCACTCTTAACAGCTGAGTTACCTCTCTGGCCCCTCTTTTCTGTGTCTTATCAACTGACAATGTTGACAACAGATATAAAACATTTCAAAATTTATATACCTTAACTTCTTAAATAAGTATATTAATAATTCAGACAGAAGTGTTTTATAGTGAAACAGAAACACCTTGTAGACATATACATACCTGCTTAAGTCTACACCACCTTCATAGGTCAGGGGATGAAATACTGAAAGGGAGATATAAACACTATTGAGAAGTGCACATTTAGTTATAAATACCCTGTCCAGAATCTAAATGACTCAAAACTATTCAAAGAAATTCATTTTGAAACATTAATATTCAAATTGTAAATATTAACTTGTATTATTATCTTTTGGTGAAGAAAAATGTAATTGGCAGAAGTGCTGGGCTGTTATCTGGGTGTTTTCCTTGATTATCACTTTCTCCTTTAGAGGAGCATTAGTCACAGCACTGGTGTGACTGGTTATCTGGATGTTTTCCTTGGTTATCACTTTCTCCGTTAGGGGAGCATTAATCACGGTACTGGTGTGACCGCACTTCAAATCACTCCTGAATTTCAACTCGAGTTCCCCACTACTAGCAGAGAGATTCAGAGGATCCTGAGGCCGATCAGCACTGGGGCTGAAAAGTGGACAGTTGTCATTTTCTTTGTGCTTAACTAAAAGTAAACTTAGGCCTTCACAGGCACTGAAGTCAGCGCTCTATCACAGAGGTTTTTGTTTGGTGTGTAGGATCTAGACATGTAGCCCAGACTGGTCCTGAGCTCATGTTCCCCTGTCTTCAGTCTGCAGAGCACCGGGTCTCCAGGTTGTTTGCCTGTCTACTTTCTCGTCACACACTAGGTAAAATGCCAGCCAATAGTACATACCATTATGGGCTCCTACAGCGTCACTCCCCTTTTGCTTATAGCCAAATATCAGATCAATCCACTCGTGGAGGTGCTCCGACACGTAACTGCTTTCCAAGGCTTCCTTGTTCTTCTGGAGAAAGTCTTGGGGACCTATCAGAGTAGCCTATATCAGAATTTTATGCCATCTCATTGTATTTTCTTTCATTTCTTGCACCTATTCATTTGTGCATAAAACTTAAAGATAAGGGATACATGCTTCTATTTTTCCCCTTTAAAGACATACATATTTCTAACATGTTTCATTCTTCATCTCACATTTTTTTTTCCTGGAAAGTGGCAGAAAGCATTTTTATAACATATAGGTCTACCAAACACATTGATTACTTTACAATGTAGACTCAGCATGCTTCTGATTGGAATAGACAGATTCCAGTTCAATTAAGTAGGTATTCTTAAACGTCACAAGCAATCCAATCCAATAAATGACATCACAACTGCAGGGAAAACCTGCAACATGCTGTGCGGCCACGCCTCAGGAGACACTCACTTGAGGCCCATGCTGGAAGCTCCACGTCGTCAACCATCTGCCCTCCTTGTCTCTTTCCCAGATCCAACTTCAGACTATTGACTAAAAAGCTGACATCTTCATCATAAAATTCTGGAATCAACTGCAAGATGCGGGAGGGGGATGGTTTTAGAGCATTTAGAAACAAAAGCCCCATGGATTGCCAGCATCCTGACTACTTACCTCTTTAAAATCCGTTGCGCCATCCAAACAGTTTTTCCAGGTCTCTGCAACACTATATATGAAGAAGAGGAATGTGTCCATGGTCACCTTGAGCTATGGACCACAGCAGCAACTTTCCCCTGCATCCCTCACTAGCACCTGCAGCTCTAGGCTCTGGAGCTCCAGCTTTGTCATAGACACAGCTTTTAACATAAACGTGAGGTCCCTTAACCAAAAAAAAAAAAAAAAAAAAAAAAAAAGGGTGGCCAAGAGGGCTGGTGGAACTTCACTAGCATCACAGGGAGTGAGGCAAGCCTACACCATCCTGTACCACCACGTGTGCACTGTCCTGTGGAAGGTGCACATCCTAGGACATGAGTGTAACCCTGTCTTGAAACAAAACAAAACAAAAATCTGTTCCTAGGACTGGAGATATGGCTTAGTGGACATGGGATCAATTCCCAGAATCTATATGGTGGATCACAACTCCAGTTCCAGGTAATCTGGCTCATGTAGGTAGGGCATGCACATGGTGCAATTCACATATGCAGGAGAACACTCATATGTATAATATTAATTAAAAATAAAAAAAAATATGTTTTCCTATATACATACATTAGGAACGCTTGAAAATAAAAATGACTTGTTTTTGACACAGAGTCTCACTATGTAGCCCTAGCCATCCTGGAACTCTATAAAGACCAGGCTGGCCTGGAACTCACAAAGATCCACCTATCTCTGTCTCTTGAGTGTTGGGGTTAAAAAGTATGTTCCTTTGGGGCTGGAGAGATGGCTCAGCAGTTAAGAGCACTGGCTGCTCTTCCAGAGGACCTAGGTTCAATTCCCAGCATCCACATGGTAGCTCACAACTGTCTATAACTCCTGTTCCAGAGGATCTTCACATGGAGACATATATGGACATACATGCAGGCAAAACACTGATGTACATAAAATACAAATACATCCTTTTTTTAAAAAAAAAAAAAGTATATGCCTTTAGGCCCAGTTAGGCTTTATATTTCTTTGCATTTTTGTTTATATCTAGTAATTTAAAGAAAATATACTGTATTTATATAATCAGTGTTCAAAATGGTAAGGTGTTTTATCAAACCTGTTGAACATTCTATCTGCATTGTCAAATCTTCCATTCTGTAGACACAGCATATACTCTGGTGCTAGCATGGGAAACAAACAAGTACAGGGTTAAATTAGACTGCAGAAAATATCCAAGAGAACCCCAGTGAAACTGTGGTTGATGCCAGAGCCTTACCGATCCTAACGAGGTAAAAGAGCACATAGCCTGGGGAAGAGTAGTGACTCCCATACATGAACTTTGGCTCTGGCATTTCCTGGTAGCGAATCTACAAAGCAAGAATAAATAGCTATGTATTGACTGTGAGACAGTAACTGACTCAAGGTGTCAACCCTTAGCGGAGATCCTGACACACAGGTTCCTCATTACTCTCTTAGGAGCAGCAGAGGCCAGCAAGAACTGGCATCTGTGATGAAAACTCCTGCTGTGCATTCTCATTTTCTAGGCTTCTGGTGATGGTGTTGACACCCAACAAAACAGAACTAATTGTATGTGCCTCTTTCAATTTATCAAAGAATGTCTTTATGAAAATAATTCAAGTAAGTCATCCTTCTACTTCCCAAAAAACAAAGACAAACACACAGAAACAGTGGGCAGTCGGTCATGGCAGGAAAGGGCTGAGGACATTCTGACACAGAGCACCAAAGTCTAGGGACTGAGCTCCAGTTACTGAGCAAGAGCAGGCCATGGCTTGTGTGGTTCTTAGAAGCCATGAGCCCCATACACATACCAGCAGTCTCTCCAGCCGTTCCTGATTTAGGGCTCCCACGGGCTTACTGAGATCTCGGAAGGTTTCAGGATTTGACAGATCTGTAAACACAAACACGACATCACACCTTTACTCTCCTGAAAGCAGCCAAGTTCACACCTACAAAGTAGTTTTAAGAACAGACAAATCCACAAGTAGTAAGCACCTATGTTGTTTATATAGTTAAAACAAAAAACCCAACAGAACTCCATCCACTTAAAAGTAACATCTGTAGTGTGAACTACTCTCAGTATAGGGTATTTTTTAAAAGGTTTTCTGCAGCAGGCCTGTCGATCTGTGTGTAAAGACACCTGGCTCGGAGCCTCACAATCAGAGCTCAATCCCAAAGAACCACACTGTGGTAAGTAAGAACTGACTACTGTAGGTCATTTGACCTCCACATGTGTCCAACTTGGCATAGTGCACCCACACACCTAAATCCACACATACACACATAAATCAGTAAATTAATTTTAAAGTACTTGCTAATAAAAAAACAAAGGAAGCCCAATCCCAAGTAAAACTACAAAAAACCCCAAAATTTTTAGCCCATATTCTTTATTTGAACTAGTGAATATTCTTTTGTGACATTAACAAAAAAATACTTTTTGTTTTTTGTTTGTTTGTTTGAGACAAGATTTTTCTGTGTAGCCCTGGCTGTCCTGGAACTCACTCTGTTAACCAGGCTGGTCTAGAACTCACAGAGATCCACCTGCCTCTGCCTCCCCAGTACTGGGATTAAAGGAGTATGCCACCACTGCCCAGCTACATTAACAAAATTTAAAACCAAATTATCAGAGAAGTACATTCTCATGTTCCTGAACAATTTGTTGTCACTTTCAATGACAAAGGTTCAATTCACTGAACTGTCAAAACGAACTATTTGATCATAATATATAATTTTAAAATGCTATAAATTATAATATTATCAAATTTCAGAAACATTTAAGAGAACAAGAAAGAAGTATTGATGCCATAAAAATGGAGGTGTTGTGATAGTCTTGAGGACCAACTTGAGTGGCCTGAGAAATGTCTAAACTAGTAAGATCTTTCTGGGTATGTCTTCACTGACATTCCCTGAGGAAAGCCGAGGAGGGTGTTCACCTCATGGATGGACCAGTCCTTAGTTGATTGATAAAATGATGTCAGTATTAGGAAGCAGTGAAAATGAAGGCAGGATCTTAGGAGGAGATGGTCACTAGGGCATGTCTTCCAGGCTGTACCTTACCATAGCACTTCACTCGATTCTCTTCTGCTTCTTGGCTACCATGCATCCTGGCCACCAACGCTTCCTGGCTATCTGACTACCATGCTTCCTGATCACCATGCTTCCTGGTCACTATGCTTCCTGTCCACCAGGCTTTCTGGCTTTGCTTAATGTCCTGGCAATGATGTGCTAAACCCTTTGAAACCATGGGCTAAAATCAATCTTTCCACCTAGAGTTTGGTTTTCATAGGTATTTTACACAGCAACAGCACAAAAGAGCCTGAGAAGCACTGTTACCTCTCATAATATGACTACGGATGGCTCCATTTCCTCCTGTGATTAGTAGATGGTTAATTTTTGGTTTTGGTATTCAAAATTTCAGTGTGAATTTAAAAGAATAATAAAAACTTAAAATTTTTAGTGAGAAATTTAAATATCTCAAAATTTGGCACTTACACAAAATAATAGGAAGACTAAATTAAAATTATACACACATTCCCTATGTATAACTTCCAAAAAGTGGTAAATATACATAAAACACTATTCATACAATATTTGTCCAATATTTTGAAATGGAAATCGGCAATCTCTAGTGAAAAAACTGGAATGGGTTCTATTTTGTTCCTATAATCTGATATGATATAAAATAAAACACATCTCCCTATTGGAAGCAGATCCCCATCAGAACCCATGCAGGACAGAGCTCACCTAATTCTGTGCTGGAATAGTCATTTATTATCCATGGAAACACGGGGTATTGTGAGAGGTCATTGCAGCTGCGGTCAGCCAGGTTGTTGAGGTGGAGCAGGTACTGGTAGTTGGAGAGATGCCCTCGCTGCCACTGCAGCACATAGCTTTCTGCGGTGTGTTCAGCAATGTGGTTTTCTGAGGGGAGAGGGATCGAGTGGTCACTGTCCTGCATGGATGACCGGCTAGCTTCAGCTTAATAGTGTTTCCAATGTGTCTGCTGACTTACTTGCACAGAGACACAGGAAATTATTAAATATATTGAACTACTATTAAACCACTCCCAAATATTATATAACTTGAACAAATATAAGACTATGGAATGAACAACATGTAATATGTGGTCACAGATGACAATTACACAAGAAATAACATAGTTCGGTCACATGTGCTGGGTTCTGATGAAGTTTTAGAAATGATGGCAATTTGTGCATAATTACCTCCTTTTTTATGAAGCTAAACAAAACCATGTTGGGCTTAATAATTTTTTTTTTTAATTCTGAAAAGGTGAACTACTACCAGTTTATCAATAGCTACATATTCTCTGTAAACTCAAAAACACACAAAACCGCCCAAGAAAAGGGATTTCATAGGAATGTTGGTTAAACCAGAATAACCAGGAAGGCCCTCCCAGGAAAAATGGCCTCTCAGTGAGAACTCTTGAGGTCAGAATGACTCAACTGTCCTACAAACAAATACATTTGTCATTCTGTTTAGAATATTCTGCTTTTTTAAACCTAAAACCTCTTTATTGGATATATTAAGCATATTAATTCATACGCTATTTCACTATCTAAGTATTGTATGTAATCTTATTTACTTCTTACCACACACTTCTAATTAGCTACCAGGAAAGGCTTCAAAAAAATAAAACTTTTTTTTTTTTTTAATAGCTTTTGGAACCTTCTGGAAAATGGGCTCAAACAAAGGGAGTGGCTTTGACAGCCACTTCAGCATTCACCCCCAAACAGTGAGTTTTCTATTGTTGTTTTGTCTTTGTTAGAAAAATAACCCTGGGCTCAGAAGATAAAAACTAACTTATAACAAAGCTCTGCTCATGCACTGTGTCAATATAAAAGGATTCAATGAGGGGAAAGAATAACTACAAGGGACTATGGGATAAAATATATTCCTGCTGGAATAAAATCCTTCCTTATTAGGAAATTCATGAAAATGTAGGTTTTTCTGATAAGGTGGAGAACTACACACTTTCCATGTGGATTAAGGGTGCACTCCCAAGGAAAGTAGACTCTATTCCAAGGGTGCCGAGCTGAGCAGAGGATTCACCTGCTCCTTCTACAATGGCCTGGCTCTTTGATGAGGACCTCAACTAGTGATCACAAACACATTCTTCCACCTTAAAAAGCCCTCAGTTTTGGTTTTCACAAATTAAACCATGACATGACGAAGCATTTGGGCAGACTCTTTGTATCCCAATCAAGTTGGAGGTCATTAGAAAAGAGAAACATTTATACAAATTCATCAGGAGCTTTCAAAACACACAAATGAGCTATAGCCAAAGTGAATTCACATTTCTCTAGTTTGTAGGATATTATATTAGACCACAGCAATGTTTGCTGCTGCAGCTTTTTAGTTCAGCCACCCTCACATGAACAGACACAATGAAGTGAGGCCAGCACACCTAGATATGTAGCAATATAGAAGTAGAGGTCATCTCTGTCTTGAGGCTCATAGAACTTCAGGTAGATGTCGGAACACAGGTCATCTTCTGTGCAAAATACTTCCAATCCCTAAGAAGTGAGAAAGAATAAAACAAATAGCTCCATGTTCGTCCTGAAATCACAGAAGTATACAATCTTAAAAGTCAGCTAGGCATTTATATGCTTGAGCTTTAGGCCTTGATTACATTTATAGATTGATTCAAGTTCTATGTCCCTATATTCACATATATTTTCTTATAAACATTTTGAGAACAAGGGATGTCCATCAGGCAAACAATATAATTCTCTATATTACTAAATATTGTTATTAACAGCAGCTCTTTATTCTGGAATTTAAAATTAGATTTCCAATGAACCTACATTACTTTCTTACACAAAAATCTTTAGCTTTTTTTGTACAAATTGGGTAACTGAAACACAACAAATTAATAATCAAATAACCCAACCAACTACGGTTATTTTAAAGGAAACCATGAGCTGAGTGCATGTTTTCTTAGCCTTCAGGAGGCTGGGGCAGGAAATCATGAGCTCTGGGCCACCTGAGCTGCAGTAAGGCCAAGTTCAAGAGAAAATCAAACTAAGCTTCCTGGGCATTGTGCTGGCAGAGAAAGTTGGGCAAAGACAAGCAGGACTGGAGGGGTCCTCGTCTCAAGATCAGAGGTTAGAAAGTTAATTCCTGGGGCTCACACCTGCTTTATCTATAATGTGCTGGGCTGTGATGGAAACGCACGAGGCTAACCAAAGCTAATTCCTTCACTTTTACTGACTGCTTTTCTATACTAAGAGCATGAGATTTTTAATAGTATGCTTTCTGTAATTTTCTACTATCATTAGAAATAGGCATGAAATAGATAACGAAGTGCTTGAATTTTGAAGTGATTAAAAGTACAAAAATGAGCTAGTTATAATCTGCAAAAGAAAATGAATTTATACTGATGTCAATTCAAGAAACCTCTACTCAATAGAGACTAATTTCTGAGGTGCATATGTGAAAGGGTGTGAAGTGAGGAGGTGGAGGGAAGAGCCGACCGTCTGCTTTACTACTTATCGTCTCTATTTCTCTCACTGAGCTCTGAGGCGAAGTCATCAGCTGGGACTGTACTCTTCTGCCAGAGTAAAAAATTCTTTTTCAGGATCTTCCCGACTCTGAGACCCCACTGCGGCATGCGTGGTGGGAGGAACACCGGAATGCTCCACGGGCACTGCGCTACCTTTAGCCCAGAAGCCTGAACATTCAGGGTGAGAAACTCAAGGACTCTCTGGCCCTTTTGCTCTTTGAACAAAAAATATTTCTGCACCAGAACCTCTTATTTCCAGAGAAGTTATTCTGCTAACAATTTCTAGCTTCCACATGCTCGCATATAACACTTGGGCTTTCAGGCCTGCCACAGGGGCCTGCACATCAATCAGCTGCTGCGCTGCAGGTCTGGCAGTCATCCACAGGGAACTCACCAAAGGCATAAGGCCGTGCCTCCTTTTGTAAATGCGCCGGACATCTTGGAGTGTTATCTGGACCACAGGTTTCTTTAAAAAGTCCAAAGGCAATGTCAAGAGTTATGATTCTCACACAATTAGAAGTTACACCAGGAAGGGAGGAGCCACAAATCCTTGCCTTCCCAGCATGCTATAGCTCAACACCCGGAAGAGATGTCGGAACAAATGGTACCTGGTTTCACAGGCTACTCTGACACATTTCCTAACTCTCTTCAGTAATCTCAGATGATAATGGTACCCTCATCTTTCAGGTTACTGCAAGGATTACTGTGTGATGTGGAACACTTCAGAATGAGTGAAAATAACTATTTAAAAGTTTGCTCTTTTAAGACATTTATTGATTTGTGTGTTTATCTGAGTGTATGTGTGTGTGTGTGTGTGTGTGTGTGTGTGTGTGTGTATGTGTGTAGTATATGCATGACGGGCTACATGTACTTGTGCACTCGTGTGAAGGCCAAAAGTCATCAGGTGCACTCTGCTATTAATTGCCACCTATTGTTTGGGGCAAGTTCTCTCCTTGAATCTCTCTCCATCAGGCCCAGAGATAAGATTACAGGCATGCAGGTATGTGTGGGACAGCATGGGCTCTGTGTGTACTGGTCCTGATGACTGAGCAGTATATGCTTTTAACTCTAAACCATCCCTCCTGAGTTTTGAGCTAGGGTTTGCTTTGTCCTAGCATCTGTTTTTAAAAAAGAATTATGTTTTTAATTTTCTTTATTACAGAGTTTTAAACCTCATAAATGACAACATAAGGCAAGACTCTTTTTTAAAGGAAAAATATTTTTGATTCTCTGGAACTTGAAAAGAATAGTAGGAGAGAATCAAAATTAGAAAATACTGTGTGCTCAGCTAAAAGGCAAAGGTTCTACATCCCTGCTCACAGCTGACAGAAAACCCAGACTCTGCAACAGTGAGAAAGACCTTCAAGACTCCATTGCCATCCAAGAAGCCTGGCCAAGGCTTTGGGAAAAAATACATGCTCACTGTGTCCCCTAAAGCTCTGCTGCCAGAAATTTTTTCTACAAGTTGTTGACTAAAATAGCAATAGCCAGTATCAGAGAATACCATGCCAGACAGCCATGTGCCCCATGTCACTGGAGGATTTGACCAGTATGGGCTACCACCTAGTGGACAGAATCGCTATAACACCATGGCTGACTTCAGTTTAGTGCCAGTGACTGGCCTAAAGAATGTCCAGGGTATACTTTATTTCCACAGAAAACATTCCCTATCAGTTAAAGTGCCCTGTCAAGTGGCCTAACGGTGTGATGAGAGGAACAAAACTCTGTTTGGAGTGCCAAAAAGGATCATCTCTGGGTGAGCAATAAACCTCAGTTAGCATAGAGATGAGTTTATGTTCACTTCCTACCATACTTTTCAGTCTAATGTTCTCTTCAGTAAGAAGATGGTTTTCTAGGCTATGGGAGGAGTCCTAGGCTATGGGAGGAGTCCTAGGCTATGGAAGGAGTGCTAGACTATGGGAGGAGTCTTAGACTATGAGAGGAGTCCTAGACTATGGGAGGAGTCCTAGGCTATGGGAGGAGTCCTAGGCTATGGGAAGAGTCCTAGACTATGAGAGGAGTCCTAGACTATGGGAGGAGTCCTAGGCTATGGGAGGAGTCCTAGACTATGGGAGGAGTCCTAGACTATGGGAGGAGTCCTAGGCTATGGGAGGAGTCCTAGGCTATGAGAGGAGTCCTAGGCTATGGGAGGAGTGCCACAGACCCAGGAGTAGCATCTCTACACAACTCCACATGGGCCATGAGAAGCTAACACCCTCAAGGAAGACAATGTCAGACAAGTGCACACAGGAGATCAATTCCTCATGTACTACAGTACTTTCCCCATGCTTCCTAGAAGGATAAATCTGCCTTGATGTTACCACAGTCAGGAGGGGTGAAGTTTCTCTACACACTACTAGGAACAAGGTCCTTCAGAACGGCTGAACGCAGTTCAGAGGAGACTGCATTCAGGTGAGTAGTGCACCCAACTACACAGGGCATTAGGAAGCCACACGGATACATGGGGCTACCATATAACTTTGACCTTCCCCAAGAAGTAAGAGGAAGAAACTCAAGACACTGATTCTGATGTCAGGTCCTGGAAAATCGAGATGCAAGATGGAAGCAAGCGCCACTATACACAGCCCCGTGCCTGGGAACTTTGTACCGGGTGTCCATTGAGAGGCTGGAAATACAGGTTGGTGTCTGTGATGCACACATGGCCTGGATTCGTCACCAGAGGAGTTACCATCTCTGCTTTGCACTCCATATGCAGCTTTTCAGAAACATTTTGGAACCTGCAAAGACGTTTTTGAGCAAAAGTCAGAAACTGATCTCTCTACGCTTAACCACAGTGTAAATTTGTCTGCTGTCTAAACACTACAATTGATATGAAAAGGGTGCTGCCTAAATAAGGTTGACATTCTTTTACATGGCATAATGGAAGCCTGACTTTTTTGAACAGGAGAAATTACATTTCACAGAAATAAAGTCTCTTTCAAAATGAGCAGTCCTGAAGCTATTCCTACACCCATGTAGCATCGGACTTTTACATACTTAAACCTCCTTGTTCTCAGCACTTGGGAGGCTGAAGCAGGAGCATCCTGAGTTTCAGAGTAGCTTGGGCTACAGAGCAAGACCCTATCCCTAGCCCGTTTACTTTATCAGGTTTTGAACACATAATTACAATTACTTTAAG
This sequence comes from Sigmodon hispidus, assembly GCA_004025045.1. Lineage (NCBI taxonomy): Eukaryota > Metazoa > Chordata > Mammalia > Rodentia > Cricetidae > Sigmodon > Sigmodon hispidus. The sequence continues at coordinate 141,045 of PVIH01002953.1, forward strand.
GTCAGTTTGATATATAACATAAAAACATTCAAAGATGCATTTTTCTACTCTTAAAATGTCTAGCTAAATAAATCCCTCCATTTCTGGTTTGTTAATTTAAAAACTAGTGAGGAGACAACCAAATCATCAATATTCTAGGACTAATACTTAGTGAAATAAATAAATGGGCCTGGGAATGCAGCTCAACACTAGAGCACAGAGCGTATGCTTAGCATGCAGGAGCCCCGGTTCAATCCTGGCACCAAAGACACAGACAGACAGACAGACAGACAGGAAGGAGGAGAGAGAGAGAAAAGGAGAGAGGAGAGAGGGAGGGAGGGAGAAAGGGAGGGAGGGAGGGAAGGAAGAAATATAGGACATGGCAATGGGACAAATACTTCTTGGTAGAAATATAAGAACTGGAAGAGACACACCCCCATACCCCTCCCCCAGGCTCTCGTCTAATGATCAAAATCAGCTGGTAAATTGAACAAGCCTCATGAGCGCTTAGAACCAATCAAAAACCCAAGGATGCAAAGACTTTTCAATGACCTTGACTGTAAGAAGAAAGAGACAAAGAGGGCAGTGGCAAGGGGAGGGGGACCCACAAGATGATAAAGTCAGAAAGGAAAGTGATCCCATAACAGCTTTACAGTCTCCCCAGCACAGGACAAGTAAGCTAACACAGCTATCGCTACGGTGTCCACACAGGTGAGCATCGTCACAGACACCGCAAGCAAGAGTACAGGAAACAGTAAGACTGACCATATACGGCTGTAAGACAAACTCAAACAAACACCAAAAGACTGAAACATAGAATATATATTATTAATTATTAATATTAATTAATAATCAGCAACAGTAAGATAACTATAGAATCCTCAACTGTGTGAAAAGTAGGCAACGTACTTCTAATCACCTATAGGTTACAAAAATGGCCAAGTTAATTACAAAAGGACAACAAAGAAGCCTGGGCTGCAGCAGCACATTAGAGGGAGAACCTAGCTGACTTGTTTCTGTAACAAAAGACAGCCCTGTCAATTACTGCAGCCAGGCTCTGGGCACCTAGAGGAAGCCTCCTCCGCTCTCTGTGAGCTGAAGAAAGAAACCATGAAAGCAGGCATCAGCTTTAAGTAAAATGGATGGGCAACTAGAAAATATTAAGACAAGGGGCATTGCTTGAGATAAATAAAACTGGTAATCTTTTCACAACACTGATGGGAGGAAATGGGAAACCAAATGTATCAGCAAAGGCAGGAATACGTACAACCACAGAGTGGTGGCACAGAGTACTGACTCTCCAGAGCTGCCTTCCGACCTCCACATGTGTCATGGTGTGCATCACACAACCACAGTCCACTCTTAGCTAACTAAGTAAATATAGTTTATGAATGTTAAAGGACACTAAGAAGTACATGCCTGATAAGCCAGATAAAATGGACACATCTTTGAAATATACAATTTAACAAAATAGACACAAAAAGCTGCCTACAAATAAATAGTCCTACATCTAATTTATAAAAATAAACAAGGCCGGGGTTAAAGGGATGGCTCAGCACTTGCTGCTCTGGCAGAGAATTGGGAGTTGATTACCAGCTCCCACATATTGGGTCACAACCATCTGTAACTCCAGTTGTAGGGAAAGCAAAACCCTCTCCTGGGCTCCACTGGCACCAGAAATACACATAGTACACACTCACACAGGCAGGAAAAACATCCACACACATTATAAAAACAAGCGGTGGGGTGGTCCTCACCTCTTTCACAGTGTGAGGAGACTGAAGCACAAAGATTGCAAGTTCAAGGCCAGTAAGAGTAATAACGATGATGGTAATCATTAATAACAATAAAGTACATTGAGTAGCGTCCCTAAGAATACCTCATATTCATATAGCTTTATCTGTAAATTATACAAAAAAATTTTTTTTAAATCACCAAGCCTCATCCTTCTTATAAATACAGGATCACAAAACACATCCAAATGCATTCTGTGAGGTCAGCAGAGCCTTGTACCAAAAAAACAACTAGAGAATGACAGAGCAATGACCTGCGTATAACAGATACAAAAATATCTGATAAAACGTCTACAAAGCAATAGAAAGAGTCACACACTATAATCCTAAACAGTATTTTTACATGAATTCAAAGTTTATTTAACACTAAAATATAAATATAATATTAACAACAAATGAGAAAAAAATCATGTCTGTAAGTATAGAACAAAATATTTGACAAAATTCTGTACCCTTTACTGAAAAAAAAGTTCAGCAAACTAAAATAAAATTGTCATCTCATTGTGACAATGAATGTTTATTAAAACCTGACAGCCAGCATCATTCTCTAATGATAAACACTAAGCCTTCTCCCCTCAGCATCAAGAATAAGGAAGGACTTCTGCCCCCAACATATTCATTAGCAAAACAGTACAATGAGCTAGCAGGTAGGAAACAAACAGAAATTTCTGTGAAATTGCCCTTGCCTGGAAATGGCTGCAAACATGAAAATATGGATTGTGCTAAAAACCCATCTAGGACTCATTTGTGCATGAATTTGGGTATGTCAGGGTCAAAGCCAATATTTTAAAAAGGAATTTATCATATTTCTATATCAGTAACAACTATTTGGAAGAAAAAATTTCAGAGGCATCAAGCAAATACCTAGAAATATGCCTAAGAGATGGCAGAATGGGCACACCAGATACCTAATACGAGGGAGAGCTCAGTGACAGATGAGGAAAGTTCTATAAAATCCTTCATCTTAAAATCCTAAAACCATTCTAAAGTAAAGAGTTTTTAGAAAAAGTTTGGGTGAATATGAATTTTAGAGCTATGTGCTAGAAGATAGTGTGGCTAGGTAGATATGACAATGACCAAGGACTGCAAGAATGTCCCTTTAACACTGCATGATGTCTTGCAACTTAAGTGCCAAACAATTCGAAAAAATTATACTTAGCTTGCAAACACATATACTAGAGATAGGCCCACACATGCGCATATACACACACGTGTGTAATTACCTAAGTTCCCTATGCACACGAACACAGTATCTGCATAAGCTACAGCCACCGCCTCTGCATGTTGAACTGGCACAGCTAGATGACTGAATAGCTAATGCCCTCCAAGTGCTCCACAGAAGCTGCCTTGTAGTACTGAGAGGATAATGACAGGAAGAAAGCCTGAACCAAATAAACGCGCACAGACACACACACACCAAAGCAGCGACATGAATATGCCAGTGAGCATGGCGATAGCTAAAGCAAACTGGACACACATTAGCAAACACACACCTAGTGAGTCATAGGGTATCTGTGTCCATTATATTATCGTTTTAACTTGACAGAATATGCAACCTTTCAACATAAAAAGTAGAAAAAATACAGTCCTGTTTCTTTGGTAGGAAACATGTTAAAAATAGGATGAAAGCTTATACCCATGAGTGTGCTTTCACTTGTTTTGAAACAGTGCACATAACTGCATATTTCATTTCACACTGCAAAGACTCCTCCCTAAATCCCTCAGTGTAACATTTCGAGTTCTGGATAAATAAATGAAAACTTTCAAAGTAAACTACTTTTTAATTTTCTTAGGATTTATTTATTTTGTTGTACATGGATGAGTTTTGCCCACATGTATGTCTGGGCATGTGTGTGCCTGGTGCCCTAGGATGTCAGATCTTCTAGAACTGGTGTTATAGATGGTTGTGAACCACCAGGTATCAATAGTTACTATGAAAATAAAGAACATGAAATAAAAACATAGACAAATAGCCCAGATCTAAGGCAAGAAATAAATAAGAAACTAGGATAAAAATAAATAGCACCATTATTTTCAGAAATTGTATTACATACTTAATAAAGCCAAGAAAATCAATGGAGAAACCATTAGAACAATAAGTATATTGTCTTGGTCCCTAAGGAGAATCATAGGAAAGTACTCAATGCAATTTGAAAGGCCAAAGGAAGACTCTCTTAAAGAACAGACAGCTAAGCTAAAATGAGAAAGCTCAGTTAGCCAGAAGCAAAAGACAGGCAGGTACGTGTCCCAAGCATGGGAATACAAGAGGCTAAGATGAAGGAGGAAAGAAGAGAATGAGAGAACAAGAGAATACAACAAAGGCTTAGAGGGTAGAGTTAGGTGACCAGCAGGACCTTGCTCCCTTTGTAAACAGTCAGAGACCAGAACTCATGAGAGCAAGCTGCCACCTGGTGCAGCAAGTGGTGAGCAAGCATTGCCACAGAAATGACTGAGTCCATGGCAGCAGGTCACTGTAACTTCCAACAGCCAAGAGATAAATGTATCCTTTACACAGGACACGATTTACTAGGTCATTAGGCTGTGGGGTGAAGAAGAACTGAGGAGGAAGACTAGCATTGAGAAGATGGCCTAAGAGTTGATAGGGTACACAGGGCAATCCCAGTGGGTCAGACAAGTGGACAGGCTGCAGAGATGCAGTGGTGGGAGGCACAGGCTTTCTAAGCGGTAGGAGTCAGGAAGAAGGACAGAGGAAGCTCTGAGAGTTATCATCCTTAGGCTGAACCATTCCCTAAAATGAGCAGGTCTGGAACAAGATGATGAAAACAGCAGCTTTTTGTGGTGCTGGAACCAGAACCAAAGTCTCACACATCTTAGGCAATTGCTCCCCACATCCCAGCCTGTATCAGTTTTGAGCATGTTAAGAGAGGCATACAGATGGAGACATTCACTGCATGCTAGTCGGAAAACAAAATGTTCAAATCTTACCGGTTTTTGTCAAATGATGTCCTAGCCAAACGGGACTGCAGGATAGCTGTTATCTATTAGAAGAACCATTTAAAAATATGGACATGAGTATAACTGAGCTTAGAAGAAGTTAACTCCTTGTCAAACAGAAATTATTCAAAATGCTCACCATGGCTGTTTGGTCGCCGAGTTTATCAAGACAGGATGCCCTGTGCAACTACAATGTGACAAATACACACAATTAGTTTCTTTAAAGATAACAGCAAGTATTTCTTATAAAGGCAATGGAAAAACATTATTACTCCGTCATTTTGTAACAGCAGAGATCACTTCTAATGTCTCTGGCTTGCTTTTTTATTTCAGTATACAAATTCAAGTAAATCACCATATTCAGAGAAGGGACAGTTATCTGGGTAAGATGAATATGAGATTAAAAAGATGGTTTCTGAGAAGATTTGGTGGTGCATGCTTTAATCCCAGTTCCAAGGAGAGAGAGGCAGGTGGGAGGCCAGCCTGAGCAACATGAGCCCAGCCTCAGGGAAAAGAACACAGCCTTCAGGCTCACTCTGCAGAGTTCTGTGAGTGCCACACTAAATGGCTGGCTTACCTGCAGCAATGTCTCCACGACATCTTCCACCTTCCCAGAAACCTCCAGGTCAAAGACATACTCCATTTGTCCCTGACAAGGACAGAAGCAGAGCATGTCAATCTGCTGCCTTAAGAGCACCTGCATAGCAGCTGCCAACTCCGCATCTGCCCGTGTGCCCAGAACTGAGAGGGCCTGGGAGCAAGTACAAGACCCAGGGCTGTTTCTCCTTCCCAGCATGTGCACTTGGTCAGTACTTCCTGTTCTCATTCCTTAAGGGTGGAGTATGTTCAGTCTTTTCTTCTGTAATGTAGATGTCTAGTTTACATTCCTCTTAATGCTGCTCTGCTTCCATAATATGGCTGGTTCTCTGTTTGCATTTGTCATGCATCATTTCCAAGTTTCTCTTTGATCTTTGCCCCACTGCTGGCTTGAGAACTTGCTGTCTGGCTGCATTAGCTGTTTCCACCTCACTGTGCGAGGGCAGTGATTTCAATCTTACTTTTGCTATGGCTTGCTCTGTGACTCGACATGTAATGTGTGACATTGTAGGTGGAACGTTCTGTGCTACATCCCTGAGGCCACATGGCCTGCAGTGTTGGCTCCTGGCTGGTGTTCTCTTTGCATGCTCTTCTCATTGTTGAGTGGGATAGAAATCTCTCACTGCCACTGTGTTGATATATACTTCTCTCTCAGCTCCCTCAAACTCACTCCATATACTAAGGTGCCCAGAGAACAGGAACATGTACATGATGGCTACCACTACATGTCAACTTGATTGGACCACAAAATACCAATATATTTCAGTAACACTGTTTCTGTATGTCTATGAGTGAATATCTGAGTGGAGTTAACACTGAATCACTAGACTGACTGAAACGGACTGACATCTTCAATATAAGTAAGCCTTGTCTGTCATGGTCCAAAGAGAACAAAAGACTACAGATAAAAACTTTCTGTACTGTCTCCTGGCAGGAATGCTAGGCTTGCCTTCCCTTCAGACAGACACAGACTCATCTCAGACTGTGGGCTCTTCAGAGGCTAGATGTCTCAGTCTTTATTATCTCCCACATTGATCCCTTGTATCTCCTTATCACACTCTGTCTCAATCTCCCCATGCACTATGCATTCACAGGTATTCTCTCTCTTTCTCTCTAACACACACACAAATGTAACATCCTGATTGTCTGTGTCCTCAGAGAACTCTCACATGTGCACTTGAGATACAGGTCTGTGCTTCAGATGGTCTCAGCAGAGCAAACCAAGGAAGGGTACCCAGGAAAGCTATGACTTGAGAGGAGGGGACTTTTGTCAAAGTATAGAGGCAATGTCACAATAAGAGAACAGTCACAGGGCAAAATTCACTGAGCAGGAAGAAGGGCCACTCACATATTGTGGTCAAGTGGTCTATAAACTGCTTCAGCAGTCTGTGTTTCATAAGCTGCTGGATAAGACACAGCAGGTGAGTGGGCCTGCACCTGGAGCTGGCTCAGCATGTGGGCCTGGCTTTGCACAGGGTGTGGCTTTATTAGGAGTGCCCTTATTAGGAGCTCACTCCACCACTTAGTCCTATAAAAACTCCTTTAGTAGGCGTGATGTCTTCCCCACACAGGGTGCTGCAGTGTAGGAGGGTAACAATGTAGGTGAATTCAAATAAAATGCCTATGCTTCTTTGAGAAATCCTTATAACTTACACCATATTAGGGCTTTACAAAAGTATGTTAACAAAATATAGGGTATTTTATTAACAAATACTTCTTGAATACTTTTAAAAATAAGTTTTTAGTAATAGTAGGCAAAAAATTCTCAGTGATGCAAAGTAAGTGAATATGCTTATAAATATGTACACCCTGGCTTCAGTTTCTTCCTTCCTTTCTTAAAAAGATATAATTAGTCTTATTTTGTGTGTAGTTGTTTTGCTGCATACATGTCTATGTACTTCTGGCCACCAAAGGCCAGAAGAGGACATCTGTGGTGATATAGTCTATACTTAATAAAAAATAGCCTGAAATATCAGAAGACAGAGCTACCTCCAGAGCCAAGCCATGAAAGGTCAAGGAGACCCACGCCTTTAATCCCATCATTACTGTTGTCTCTGTGAGTTCAAGGCCAAACAGCCAGGCTGTCTTGGGACACACCTTTAATCCTAGCTCTAGGAATGCTGAACCAGGATTTGAGATAGAGAGAGGCACCTGAATTCCCTTTCTGTTGAGGACTCTGAGGCATTTAGTCTGAGGATTCCTGGAGACAGGATCTACCTTTTTCTGGCCTGAGGAGTTGGCTGGGTGAGAACTAGGCAATGGCTTGTTTCTCTCTCACTGATATTTCAGCTTTTCCCCAAATTCTGGCTCTGGGTTTTTATTAATAATACCAAATAGAATTCGTTCACTAGATACCAGATCCTCTAGAACTAGAGTAACAAATGGTTTTTAGCTGCCATGTAAGTAATAAATCCTCAGTGCTCTTAACCCCTGAGCCATCTCTCCATTTCTTCTACCTCCAATATCATCTCTAAGCTTTTGCTATTAGGGCTAGAGCTTATGTATCCCTTAGGAATTTTTGCAATAACTGTTAATAATCTTTGAAGTACTCAGCATTACCATATTTGATTAAAGATGTTAAAAGAACCATACAAATCTTGCTGTTCAAAATCACTGCATAAATTTCCAATAATACATGAAAAATTTTACTTACCCGTTCTATTTTATATGGTGCCACAATATTGTGTTCTTTAATGAAGTACACCTGAGAAAGGCAAGTCAACACTGAAATAACCAAGTTTTCACTGTGAACAATTCCTAAAGAGATACTGTGACTTTGGTGGTTACATTGTTACACAGTTCTAGTTGCAAGTCCTCCTGGATTCTTCTCCTTAAGGCACTACTACTATGTCACCAGCATGTTGCCAGGCTCTCACCAGCCTGGTGCACAGCAGGGTTCAGAATACCCTTAGGGTCTCCTGGCTGCACTCTTGACCCCCCACCAGCAGGTTTCAAATGCATACAAATCAGGTCAGCCTACCCTTCCAGTTCTCCAGTGGTTTTCTCATTTGCTCTTTACATACATTTTACATACATTCAGAGGCAGTCACCACAGTGCTCTGTCCCTAGGCCAGCCTTCTTCCGAGTGTGAGCTCTGCTCTGGCCCTTCTATCCTGACCCCACTCAACTCCTACATTGTAAGTGCCAGCTTGCCTGGTTGGCACTGTTGAGTGGCTCTTTCTTTCTTTTCTACCCACTGTCTCAAGGAGCACAACAACGTTCCCTCATATACTTTTGTCCTGCTTCTCATTTTCTTTATAACATTATCACTAACTGACACGGGAGGAGGCATTTCTTCCCCTCATCATCCATCGCCTATATTGAACATATGCTTAGAACTAATATTTACACACACACACACACACACACACACACACATTATTCCAACAGCAACAACAAAATCTGAAAGCAAAACTCTGTACCAAAATCTATTTCTAAGACTTTGTAAAGGCTTGATATATGAAGCTTAAAATAATCCATCAAAGAGTAGCTTGCCTTGATTATCCCTTGATTTTGAATTGGTTTTAAGTGAAATTTCTTCCTAAAACTATTAAGAAAGGAAAGATTCTGAACTGTATCTCTAAAACCAGGTTATTAAACCTTTATGAAAGTGGGTAGTTCTCTTCAAAAAATTACTTTTAATAAAAAAATGTATCCTTTTCTTCCAAGATATAGACGCCTTCCATAAAGCTCATGATATAAGAAGAAATATACTTGTGAGCATGCAGGGCTAGGGACAGTGTGAGCTGTCAGCATGCAGGGCTAGGGACAGTGTGAGCTGTCAGCATGCAGGGCTAGGGACAATGTTAGCACCCCCCCCCACAAAGCACCAGATCGATTGTACCTGTTTGCATCTGGGGCACTAAATATGAAGTTGAAGATAGTTCATCTCTTCTTTTTTTAAAATTGGAAATACAGAAAGTACTAATAGGAAGTTACTTAATTCAAAATCTCCCAGATTTTGTAACATAAATGTCAAGGCATGTTAAACAGTGTTCTATGAACAAAGGGTTCCATCAGCATTAAGCAGAGGCCACCCTTGCCTCCTCCCACTCCACTCCCTTAGAAGCTCCAGGAATGGTCCTGTGCACAACTCCAGACCAAGTGCCCAAGTACACTCACATTCCCACAGAGTTCCTGCACTCAACTGGATCTCAGAGTGTTTCTCTGGACCTTGACAGTGCACAGAACTAGAGCGCTGCAGAGTCCAGGCAACCCAGGTAATACTTCCTGAGATGGATAAAGAGTGTGAAGTCAATAAGCCAAAAGACAAAGAAAGATCTTTATTTTTTTTTTTTCAAATCTACAAACTGATCAATGAGATGCCATCAGAAACTACATTTTAATTTGCCATGTGATGTCAATACTGAATCGAATGCAAGAGAGTGCATGTATCTGAAACAAGCAAGAGACAATAGTAGCTCAGGTCATTCCTGACAGGAGGGACTATCCTTCAGGAGCATTGCTAGGCTGTCACTCATGAGCCTGAGGTCACTTCGGGGGGGGGGGGGGGGGGGCGCCTGGCACTGGCTTCCCACCATTAGCTGTAGGCGGTCCCAGAACTACCTGCTGCACATTTATTCCAATCTTCCCTTTCCCACACTGATCCTGAGAACAAACTGCCATTCTAATACTTAGGAAACATGGAGGGGTCAGTAGGAGAATCTTATTAAAAAATTTATTTCTCGATGATAAATACTCGAGACATTTAAATATCAATTTCCAAGTGTTTTCAGTTGTGATCTACATAACTAAATAATTTCATCATGCAAAAAAAAGCACACATACTCATGCACAGAAATTTTCACATAACTTTGGAAAAATACATCCTAGCATTTTTAGCAAACATTTTTTAGTAGATGCTTCTCACCTGTCTGAAACTGAGTGAAATACCCGTAGACTTTGACCTGGAATGCAGAAAAATAAAAAAAAAGAGTCATCAGACATGTAAAACTTTTGTTGAAGTAAAATTAAAAATAAAAAATGACTTACTTTGCAAAGTGCCTATTGGCTCCATTTTCTCCATGTTTTCCTATTTTTAAACAATCTCTCAAGGGAATCTGGATAAAATTCAGAGCGAATATCATAAAAGGTAGTAAAGATTAAAAATAGACATATATACACAATTAAGAATGTTTCTGCTCATATTTAAAACATCTGTACCTTAATGATGGGCTGGGATATTGCATCTGGTTCAAAAATCACTGATTTTGAACATATCTTTAAGGAGCCTCTGATTTTCCTAAGAGCCAAAGGAGAAGAGATTATTTGATGAACACCAGCACAATCACAAAAGATATTTATTTGAACTAGAATGTGGAATATTAAGGTGCCACCTAATAAAAACTTGGCAACTACAGAAGGGTGTAACAGGATGGAAAACAGCCATGGTCCCTTCAACTCTGCTGAAGAAAACCACGCAGGCAAAAATTGTACCTTCAATTGTAGAGTGCAGCCCCATAACCTCATTAATTATTATTATCATCATTATTACTACTGAGTCTTCACAACTGCTCTTCAGAGAAACCAAGGCTCAGAAACACTGACACATGCTCCATCTGAGATATTTTCAGCAAGTCTCTTTGGCTCTTCATTCTCTATCTGGAAGAACTACTCAGAGAATAATAAACTGAGATGATTAATTAAATAAAACATTTTTTATTGTTGCTTTTTAAAACCATGGAAAAATAACTTTGAATTTTACACAAAAAATACCATAATTAATGATTTTTGAAGTATACAGAGAAAAATTTACCATGGCAATAAGCAGTTTTAAAGACTGTATAATGGGATATCATATAATCAGATATGGGGCTGATCTCTTTCTTAGTTTTCTAAGTAGCATGGCTTTACTAAATCTTAGGAAAAAAATATGCTCAAGTGTCTTAGAGGCTATTGTTAATTTTGGCCAATATGCAGCACCTTTACTTTCTCTTATCAATTGATTTTTATCAGTGATTAAGCCAAGACAACAGCTTACTGGGAAGAGGAACACTTATACGGGAATACTTACTGTAGCTAGGAAAAATTAAGATAATTTCCAAAAGCACATATATATACAAGTATAATTTTTATGATCTCACATTCTTTTCTCCCATTTTTCATGTGTATGTGCATGTGTGTATCTGCTCACATCTGTATGTGTGCAGCAGACACGTGAGGGGAACGTCCATACACACCTGTGCACATGTACGTGGAGAGCCATGGGTAATGTTGAAATCATCCTCCACAGTTCTAGCACCTTATCCTTTGTAGCAGAATCTCCCAGCTACACCTAGGGCTCCTGGAAAGGGCTACTTTCACTAGTCAGCTTGCTCTGGGGAAGCCCTGTCGTCTGTCTTCTGAGGCTGGAATTGCAGGCAGGCTGCCATTCCTAGCCAGAACTTTACACAAACTCTAGTCTTCACGGGTGCATGATGGGTCCTTTAAGCACTGAGTCATCTTCCCAGCCCTTGGGTGGCAACTGGGTGAATTCTCTCATTCTGTCCACCCAGGGCTCTGGAGTTACCCTATTCTAACTGAGGTGACTACAACTGCCCCTGTATATCTAAGGTTCTGTCTCTAAGATGTGTTATGTATCAATTACTGTGCTGAGCGGATAGGCACCATGTTCAGAACTGTACACAATCACAGATGTGTTAAGTAAGCAGGAAGATGCTTTAAGGGTGTATGCAAATACAACTCCACTATTGTAAGGGACTTGAGCCATTCAAAGACTTGGGTAACTGGAAATTTTAGGAGAAAAAAATATAGGCGTTTCTATCTTTATATAGCTTAGAAGTCTAAAGTGTCAAAACAAACAATAGCAAAAACTTCATGCTGAGAAATATAACCACAAAGTCCAAGACTGGCCCCCTAACCCCCAAAGTAAACTCTCTCCTCTTTTATGGAAGAAAGTGTCTACTGGATCCTCTGGTCACTATTGATGAGCAAGTAGGCCCGTCATATGGAAGGTCATAATTCAGTTCATAACTCTCCTTCCTCAAAGGGTTTTAAAAATTTACATTGTTTCATGTTGTTAAGTGTATTTACTTTTAATATCCAAACTTACTAACAGTTAAATTTGTTAATAGTATGAAATTTCTAAATATAAGCAAGTAGACTAGAAAATACCCACATACCATAATCAACTAACTTCAGCATTGGCCATATTTGCTTCTTGTATGAGCCCCTCCTTGCCCAGCTGGTCTACATATAGACCTCCAGAAGCACTCTTTTAATAATGGCCCTATCATTATCACACTTAAAAAGTAAATAACTCCTTAATGTCTCCATGTATACTGTATTAAAAAATTTTCCATTCCATAAATGTATTTTCACAGCTTGTTAACTCAAATCAAAATCCAGAGTCCACATTATATTTGGTAGATGAACTCCTCACACTTGCTAATCTAAAATTACTTTCCCACAAAATGACTTTTTATTGTCCTTTTTTCAATACGAGGCTAGAACCCATGTTCTCTTGGGAATTCCAGACAAGACCTGCCCACTGAAGCAGCAGCCCGCCTCCCAAGTCCATAAATGTTTACTGCATCTGTGGGATATTCCCCTCCCATGTCCATCCTTTACATTGTCTAAAAGTGGGATTAGATCAGATTCTGCTGCAAATTCTGACAACACCTCAAGGGAAGGACATCAGCAGGAAAAGCCAGAAACTTGATGTGGTATTAATCTTGTCATAGCCATTACAAAACTTCTCAGTAACCTCTCACCTCTTGGTTTTAGCAGCCCTTGAAGGTTAGGAACGATGCACCATATTATTATGGGAAATAGTCTCTATGAAGAGCCGGACAGAGGCATCTTTATAGACCAAACAGTCTCTGTCACAAGACATGGGCTACATAAAAACAAATGGCAGTGGCTGTTCCCAAGCAAGTGGCCATATACCAGTAAAAGCAAGTGGCCACTCAGACTAGGTCCAAAGGTTGTGTGTAGTTGCTGACCCCCTCATACAGATCCATTGCTTTAAGGAGACTTAAATTCTATCTCTCCAATGTAATTATTAGCTAGAGTTTTTCACTTAAGACTAACTACACACTAATCAGCAATTTAGTGACACTGAAGTACAATATGTGCAAGGAAAACAAAAATCCAAAGACAAAATATGCTTTGATTCCTAGCTTTCAAAACAATCGAACCGAGCAACTGGATCTATTTTTAAAGGAGTAATCAGTAGTTATGGAGGAAGCAGATTTTGCTCTGGTTCACATTGCATTATTTATTACTTCATTTTGAAGAGGCTGACATCTTCCACTGCTCCATGGTTTCCGATCATTACATTACTGCATCATCCTCCCAGTGACTGAGAGCAGGGTGCAGTGTGTGATAAGAGGGATACAGGAACAAAGTGATGACTGGAGTCCTGCTCAGCAGCCCCGAGGAGCCATTTCACCAGAGTGAAGCCACCATTTCCTTATCCAACTAAAAAGAGGGAGGGACGAGGGACTCCTATGGAGCCCTGTGTCTATTTTGAAGACATCAGACCTCACAGAGTCTATTAGTGCCCAAAGCTGTGTGAGCTTGCTCACCTCTCCTCCCGGCTGCCCTGGTGCTGGACGTGGAAAGCTGCGTGCTGCTCAAAGTAGTATTCCTCCAAGTTTAGCATCAGCAAGGAAAACCTAAATGCAAAAGAGGAAGACAGCTTCGTGTCACATCTGGTTTACAGAGGTGTAGAAGGCTTTGCACTTCAAATGCCCGCTCCCATCCTCAGGCAGCACTCTGTGAAACCCAGTCTTCTCTCTCTCTCATGTCCCAATAGAGTCTTTCACAGTGTGGAGTCATTCTCCTTACACAACAAAAGTCTCAGACTGTGTGAAATTCAGTGTCTATGACAACCTTGCTTTCCTTCCCATGGAATTCTCATGTCAGTGTCCCTGGGTGGTGAGCGCTAGGCTTTCGTGCCTCTACCCTGCCGTAACCCTGAGACCATGTCCCACACTGACTTCACTTCTTCACTCCCACAATGAGATCTAGGAGACAGGTGTGCAGATATCTACAACCAACCGGATGTTTTGGATACCATACATGTTTAATAAGTAAAACAATAGACCGAGCTGTATAGTTCTTGAGTTTTAAGTGCTTTGTGCTTTAAAAGTTGGACAGCAAAATGGTGAGGTCATTGGGTAAAGGTGACTGCTGCCCATGCCTGGTGACCTCTGGAACGCCTATGGGAAGGAAAGAACGGACTCCTGAGAGTCGTCCACAGGCCTGCACACATGCACCACGGCCAGCGCACACGCATATGTACAACTAAAGAAATAAAGTGAAAAGTAGTTGAACTGCCACACAAGTGCATGTCCTTGGCTGCAGAGTCTGGGCAGGAAACACCAACAGCATCTAGAGTCATAGAGAAAGCTTTCAGACAGCGTCAGACTTCAGGAGGATCTAGATAATGCTGTCCTTGAGGAAGATATCTAGATTAAATGGGGGTTACACAGAATATTGTTTTTCTTCCTACTGGAACAAACTAAGATGTAACATATTTTTAAATGACAAATCCCAGAGACGGCAACAAAACAGAGAGATATCAAAGCAGGAAAGAGACGTGAGCCTCTGTGGGAGGCAGAGAGCAGATGAGAATTAGCTAGACAAAGAAATCAGAGTGCGGATACTTCCTGAGATGGTACCATTCAGCTGAAAACCAATACAAGCACAGGACTCAGCCCAGGGTCAGCCATGGAAAAGTCACTCCAAAACGAGTGGCTTCTAACACGAAGGAACAAGACCCAGAGAAGCACAGGAGATGAACTGGAGGAACAGAGATGATGCGGGGTCAGAAGACATGGTCAAAGACTAATTATCACCCTTATCAAGACAATCTGTGACAGAGTAACACCCGAACAAGCAGGGAAGATATACAAGGACTAGGAGGACCCAAGGTACAGCAACAAAAAGGTCAAAACTCTAAAGAACAAAACTCTCTGACTGAGTGACATGAGAGATTGTTAATTCGAAATACAACCTGACCCAAAAGACTGACCCAATTAACAATTACAGGAACTAGCTTTACTGTCTAAGTTTTATTGGCCTGTCCTCTACTTCAAAGATCTTTCTGAACAAAAATTAGTCATAAATTAGGTTTTAGTCTCCAGTATATTAAAAAACCAATTAGTCAGTCATAAGCCTGAACTGCCAAAGCACAACCTAAAATACTTTGCGGCCCATCTGATTCCAGTACAGTCATCAGATTCAGGAAGATGGCGGCATTCCTTTGATGTATTAGGTAATGTCCAGGAAGGCACCGATCCAGAACTTACTCACTAATTATCCCCCCAAATTTTGGCTGCACTTCAATGGGCTGTTGTGTGGTTCTTTCTTCTATCCCCTCCTATCCCTTCACCTCCCACAAGAAGCGGGAAACAGAGTTAAATGTTCTTTAACAAGACACAGGCATTGCTTTATGGCCAGGAAACAGAGACCATCTTCCAAAACAACTGTTCTTCTACATGATAACCAAGACAGATGTCCACCCCCTTGTTAAACACTAAGTCTAGAATAAATCAATAGTTTCCTTCACTTATCAATATTTACATTTTATAAGAAATGCAGACCTAAAGAGGAGGAACCTAAGGAAATCACAGGGCCTGACATTAACAGGTAAAAAGCCCTTTGTTTTCTTTCTACATTTACTGGTATCTGCTTTAAATATTTTCTATGTAAAAATTGTTTCAGTTAAGCTTCAATAATAATTTCCAAACAATATTCTTTGGAGAAAAAAAACCAAACAAACAAAAAAAACCCTAATGCCTTAAAAACTTTAAAGTCAGGGCTAGAGAGGTGGCTCAGTAGTTAAGACCACTGGCTGCTCTTCCAGAGGACCCAAGTTCAATTCCCAGCACCATCATGGCAGCTAACAACTGTCTGTAACTCCAGTTCTAGAGGGTTGACTCCCTCACACAGACATGCATGCAGACAAAACAACAATGCACATAAAAATAATTTTTAAAATAATTTTTAAATTACTGTTTTGCAGTTTCATGATTTTGTGCCCTTGCATTAATATTACAGCTGGCCATTAATTACTTCTTTAGGAGACTTGTGTCCATGGCTCTGCATAGAGTGGGGATCATTTCCTAGATATACTTCCTCATTTATCAAGTCATTTGTATTAAACTTATGTTGTTCTACCTTCGAGTCACCTGAAGTTTTAAGCATATTGATCACACTTGATCAATTGTTCCGCTCCAGACAGCCAGAGGGATAACCCTCCATGTACAACGATTCTACAATTATTCCCAGTCACGCTATCAGTGGGTACACCCTGTGTGCTGTCAGGCCTGTATCTAGATTACATGTGTAAATCTGGCACAAGCTCAATGGGAAAAGTGTCTTGACACCTGAGTGGCACAGCACAAGCCACAGGAAAGCCACACTGTCCAAGATCTGTCACCCATACCCTGAATACCCAAACTATCCTCAGGTTCAGCCAGGCTGTTGTGATCCCACTAGAAAGCTAGCTGAACAAACAGGTCCTTAAAAATTCAAAAAGCAAAACAAACAAGCAAAAACCTTCTTGGAATCTGAAACGAGAAAGAGTTAAGAAGAAGGATAGACATGCAAAGCAAAATTTTAGTCTGGTGATACCACTACTGCAAATGCCATCCCCCCACCCCCCATATTAGCAAAGTCTGAGCAGAGTTCTAGGAGCAGAAACAGCAAATCCTGTCCTTGTCCATCACAACAGTCACACCCACACTGCCATAACAAAGGCAGGCACACAAGAGATAGCTTAACAAATTTTTTTCAACTTTTGCATGACAGGAGAGCACTGCTAAGACCCAGGGAAAACTGCCACCCTTTCATGCTTAACACGAAACACAGACAAAGTGGGCAGCCCTGTGGAGCTGTGAACAAGAGAAGGTATTAGCTGGAGAGTGTACCCAACAGCTCTGCTGAGTTTTCTTGGACTCTGAGCATGGTCAAGGACCTCTCACAGCGAAGGAAGGGCTTCAAGACAACAGAACTTGACCTCTCTGAGGAGGCATGGGAGGAGTTCGGGGTTCACGACTCACTTCAGGGGAGGAGCGGGCAGAAGCGGGAGCTCAGGGACCTGCTTCTGAGCCCTTTCCGGCTCTTTAGTTTACGTACTCAGCACACGAAGACCATGTTTTGGAAGATTCTCCCAGACTCTCAGGAGCTACTTACATAAGAATCCATCTAACTACATGAACATCAATTTCCCTATCTTAATTTTGTTCACACACCAAAAAAACATTAAAAACAAACAACAACAAAACAGAAACACTGTATCCTCTGCCCAGGTAAAAGGGGACTAATGTCTGCTTCATTTGTTACCCTCCAATCAGAACTCTGCCCATGGAGATTAGAGAAGCAGGGCAGGACTTCACTGGTAACTCATGCTGGACAGCTGCTGACAGCTGCCCCTTCTGTGGTCTGTGAACCTTCTGTCCATCCAGCTCTAACACCAGCTAGTACATGAGTGCTCTATTAGCAACTAAAGCTTAGGGTCCCGAGGTCACACTACACAACTACAATCCTACAGTCACCACACACCTGCGTCCCTGGATCTGCACATACACATCTTATCTCTTTTAGACGAAGGCCGTTGTCAGGAGAACAACAACAACAAAAAAAAAGAGTCACTTTCTCTGTTCTAAATCCACATGGCCCTGCCTGATGGCTATGTATGTCCTCATTTCAAACACAACTTCAGAAAATTTTGTTTTTGTTTTCTTAACCTACAGCATTTTTCAAAGCTTTCAGGAAGGCTCCATTTTTTCTTGCAGCCAATGATAACTTCTGGCCTCAGATGTGGAGAGCAGCATGAAGGAACACTGGTATATAGCATTTGCTTACCTTGCCTCTGCCACTGCTTGGGAAAGGCAATTGGAACCACAAGTTGTAATTTATATTTTTGATAAAAGTATATACTTCTTGAGTGAAAATGATTTTTACAACTGTCCAGTAATAATGGCAATATTTTTTACTTGTAAATTTCAATACTGCTTTCTTTAAAAATCTAGGTTTTAGGTAAGGCCTAGTGCCTTGATTCAAATGGGTAACCTCGAATCTCGGTTTTCTGTGAAGGTTTCTTCACTGCTGCTTGGTTCACTAATGTTTTCAGTGTTCAGAATCAAGTAAACGTCACAAGCTCTCTGCATTAGGATAAATTAAAACTTTAAAAGGGAAGTGGGAGCTGTAATTAGCTCCACTAAGCTTCTCAGACTTTGTCAACGTTGCCACTTCCTGTTTTCCGGGTCTACCCAGGTACATATCTGTCAGTTTTTCCCCTGTGCACGGACAGCCACCCATCCCCTGCAATGAACTAAGAGTGTACATTATCTCTGTTCTTCTTTCCAAAAAGTCCTCACTGTGTGGGCCCCACCTGCTCTGGTCCTGAATTCCACAAACTGATAGGAATTTTGCATTCTCGGTATTCAGAACTCATGGCCTCCCCTAGCAGGTTGATACTTCCGCATACTGGAGTCTAATCTCAAATCTCACCCCACCACCCGCAAGCTTCAGTGAAGCCTAAAACACATTAACCCCCTCTTACATTGCTCTCTGTGGCTGTGATAAACACCATGACCAAAACCGACTTAGGGAGCAAAGTCTTTATTTCTGCTTACAGGTTACAGGTCATGATCTTTTAAAGCAGTGGTTACCTCGGGGGGAGCAACGACCCTTTCACAGGGGTCACCTAAGACCATCAGAAAACACAAATATCTATATTAAAGTTCAAAACTAGCAAAATTACAGTTAGGAAGTAGCAACAGAAGTAGTTTTATGGTTGGAGGTCACAACATGAGGAACTGTATTAAAAGGGCTGTGGCATTAGGAAGGTTGACGAACACTGCTCTAAAGAAACCAGGGTAGAAACTCAAGGCAGAAACCCAGAGGCAGTAACTGAAGAAACTTGTGAGAGGAATCCTGTTTACCGGCTTGCTTCTGGGTTCATGTAGATCTAACTACCTTTCTGGTACAACCCAGAACCACCTGCTCAGGACAGTGCCTCAGAACCTGCCACAATGGGTAGGCCTTCCGCCATCAACCAGCAATCAAGAAAATGCCCCCACAGACAACTCACAGGCCAGTCCTGATGGAGGTAATTCCTAACTTGACAGCCCCTCTTCCTAAGGTGTCTGTGTCTAGTTAAGTGTCAAATTATCCATATTCTACAAATTTGCATAAAATATCTGAGTGATTAAATGGTAGTTTTAAATTCCTAGTCCCCTTCCTCTGCAGAAAACCAACCTCACTATTTCAGCTGACTTTTGAGTCCTTCCCTCTCCTGCACGTTTAATGCTCCATTACTTAGCCCAACTCTAAGAAATGACACTCTCTTCTCAATGGCTGGGATAATGACTTCCTGACCCAGCTCTTCTGCTGACACTACCCATAAAGCCTGGTTCTTCTAATTTCAAGTCTCCACAATCTATGATGGTAAAGGTAGAAACATGACCAATGCTCTTAAAAATCCTTCAGCTTTCTCACTTAAGACTCATACCCAGGTTCACTGGGTGACAAAGCAGAGCTTACCCAGCACATTCAGGGCCTTCATGTAATCTACAGTACAAGCAAACCATGACTCAGGGAGCCTTGACACCCAACGAAGGCAAAGAAGTAGTTGGAAAAAAGAGGCAAACAAAATGCCGGGATGCCTAACTGACTTTATCTCAAATTCTCTGACTTTCATGTGCACACAATCATCCAGGAAGCATGTTAAAAGGAGATTCTGATGTGGACGTGGGACAGAGCCTATGACTCTTTCTGGCTAGTGAGCACCAGGCATGCTGCTGGCCTATGGGATGCAGTGAGTCTAAGATTTCAATATCATATAGAGTAGGCTTGCATCACACCAGAATCATTTTAAACTTCAGAGACCTTTATAATGAGCGCTACCAGCCATCCCCATGCCTTGTGGTAAAAACTGAATCAGTAAAGCCACTGTGGACAAATGCTGCACTTGGGCCCGAGAACTCAGTGCTGGTGCTAGTTTGTGCTCTGTCATGGTGTGTTGGTTTTGTCTTGTGACTCACAGTTTTCACAGATTTTAGTCTATCTGAGCAGGAAGGCAGCAGTGGCAGCAGTAAACATCAAAGTCTCAGGACACAGAGAACTGCCTGTGCTAACAGCCTCCTCCTTTTCTCCTTCATCTCATGACAGCCAGTCACCTTCTGGATGTGTCTGGCGCTCTGTTAATCTTCTCTGGAAATGTCTACAGACACACTTAGAGACACATCTGTAGGTGCTTCCCAATGCAAGCAAGGTAACAAAATAAGCCATGACACGTGACCAAACTATGTGACCTTGCCAAATCCCTTACTTAAGTTCAACTATAAGATATAATAGAGATGCTGAATAGATGACGTTATTTAGAAAACAGACCCCCCCCCAAAAAAAAAAAAATCTGAGTTTAAAGAAATCAGCAGAGCTGGATAAGGGGCAGCAGCCACCACAGAGAGAAATCTCCCAAGCTTCCAGAGAAGACTTGCTACTTAAAAACAATTCAATAGCAGCTGTACTGGATTGTTGCAGGTGAGATGTGGTATCCTGGGAAGCTGCCCAGAATTTGTTTAAGGCCATCAAACCTGGTTGTCCACAGGCTTAGATAAGACCCCAGGTCCCAAATGACATCAAAAATGTTCTCATGCTTCCTAACCATGAACAGAGAGACAACAAATCCTGCCTGATCTTACAGATATAGGCAGTCCCCAGTCAAGCCAGTGAGGGTAAGGACAACCCAAAGCCACAAATGCTGGGCTCTCTAGTGATAACAAGCAGGACCTATTGTGTCTTGCCACCTGGTCATTCTGCAGGTTCAAGTTTCTCTCTATGTCAAGTGGCAAAGCTGGGTAGCTGAGTGCTGTCTAGGAGAGCAGGGCACAGCTGCAACCATTTCTCCAGCAAGTCCTGGCAAATTCTCTGGTCATTTTCCCTCGGTTTAGAATCTTCAAAATGCTAAGGGAATACTACATCCAGCAAGACTAGTCTTGAAGTAAGGGCAAAACAAGGATCTGTTTAGACATGCAAAAACAAAGGGCCCCCCCTCCCCACTCAGAGGAACTTTTACAAGATATTATTAGGAAAGAAATTTTCCATAAGGAAGACATACATGCAAGAAGAAACCCATTAAAGACTGCAACAAGCTTTCACATAAAACAACGCAATTATTAATCAGGCAATCATAATGCCTAATATGTAGATTTAACAGGACAACAGTGGGCTATAATTTAGTATGGGATAAGAGAAGCAATTATTCCAGGGCCTGCACATTGATGGAGAGAAAGGTAAAGAGAATGATTAATTTCAGATAGTAGATTCAATGTTAAAATTTCAAACATGAGCACCAAAACAAAGATAGAATACAGAACCCCATACTCTGCATGAACATTGAAGAGAACATGGGGACTCCATTTAATCCAAAAGAAAGGGGATTGGGAAGGGATGAGGTCAAACAATGCATAAGACAGCAGAAATGATTCTGTAGTAATAATAAATGAACTGTTTCTTAAGACTAAGATCCAAAATAAACTACTAAAAAATTCAACAAGAAGCAAATGGCTCAGTGTTTGCTGCCAAGCCTGATGCCCCGAGTTTCATCTCTTGGATTCACATGGTAGAAGCACAAAACTGAGTCCTGTAACTGACCTCCACTCAAATACGCTGACACCACACACACACACACACACACACACACACACACACACACACACACGCACACACACAAAATGTATTAACAAAATGTAATCTTTTTAAGTTTAAAAATTAGATAATATACTATCTTATAAGAAACATACATAAAATAAAAGGTTACAGAAATAAAAATAGAAATTTTGTATAATGAAAATCACCTGATACAGCAGGTATTCTGATATTCATATGAATATCAGATAAAACAAAAAAATTACTAGAAACAGTAAGATTATTACATGTTCCTAAAAGATTCCCTTTAGGAAAAAGATAACAATTCCAAGTTTTTCATAAAATACAAATCAATAGTAAGTAACAGGACTGGATAGAACATTTGCCTACGTCTCCCAGTCACTTATCTTTAATCCCCAGCATCCCCAGCAATGAAGAAAAAAGGATTAAATGATACTACTAATAATAAGCAATAAAAAATAAAAATAGGCAATTTTCAGAATTTTTGAGTTAAAAATGTTAGAACAATTTCTAAATACCTGATGTTGAAATTGAGACCACAGTGGTATGTAGAGGAAACAGGGCCAAAGATACAGCTCAGAGGTGAAGTGTTTACCTTCCATGCACAAGGCCCTGAGTTTGATCCCCAGCACATCATCAATAACAAAAAAAGGAAAATATCACTGTACCTCTGCTAACACAGTGTTGGATGTGATACAAGCTTGTATCACAGCACTTGGGAGGTGCAGGCAAGAGTCAATAACTCAAGTCTAGCCAAGACTACATGTGATGTTATCTCATAAAAAAACAGAACAGAAGAATGGGGTAGTAGGGAAGGCAGGCAGGCAAAGAAACTAAAATTAGGTACAGAATCCTCAAGCAGCCATTCCTTTTTCTATCATACTTAAAATGATAGTTAATGCAAACCTTACAGCAGAAAACCCAAATTCCATTTACGGGTAGATTTTTGTTTTGAAATAAGTTAATTCGAGATAATAGTGAAATAAGGTGATAAGCGACTAAGCATTTTTGATGCAGCCAATATGAATTCTAAGTTAACCAAAATATTTGCAACATTCACTGATTTATATGTGAAAAAAGAAAGCCAAATTTTTAAAGGTACAATTTTTGTGATCCATTACATTCCTGATTGAAGAAGTGCTGATTCTGCAATTTATCTCCTTTTCCAATATCTGGCATAATCTACAAAACAGAAATGAAAGACTAGAATTTTCCACATTAGACATGGGAGATTACACAGGAGAATAACAAATCACTTAGTAGTCTATAAAAGTATTTTTAATAAATGCAAACTCAATTGACAAACAAATAAGTTGAGTAAAAGAAATTTAATATCAGCGTAATCAAGGAATTAAATATCCATGGGCTCTCTAAAGCTAAGTGTAAGTCTGCAGAATGCCTATAAAAGTATTAATGAAATATACAGACATACAACAGAAAATTAAGAATCACAAACATGTTAGCCTGACATGACAGCTTACAAACCACAGTTGTTCATTCTATTCCATCATAGAAATAAAACTACAGCTTTCGCTTTGAAGGCTTGTGTCTTAACTATGTAAACTTCTACATAAGATAAAAATAGCTGTGAAGACAAAATTTAAATAGAAGTATTCAGAAAACAAGTGGCTGTTTGTAGAATATCCTCATTTGCTTACCCACTGACCACTTCTATCATACTCAACTGCTTTAAAGAATTTATGTGAATTTGTCTCTTTACTTTTTCTTTTGACTTCATCAATATCTAATCATGGTATTTTTAAATAACTAGTAAAATTAATATGGCTCCTAACATAATCATAGGAATACAAAATCACTTAAGTTGAGCAAATAGAACTAATCTTTATTTGCTTTCTAATCCTGAAAATTACTAAAGCATTTTTTCCCATCAACTTCAGCAAACATCACCAGCATATGGTTATTCAAATCAGAAGTCTCAGTGTAGGGCTGTGTGGTTTAGCAAGTACAAGATTCCAGTTAAAGATTAATTTTATATAAATAATATATTTAATCCATACTGTTTTTAGTAATATGTCCCCAATTCTACATGGAACTTATGTCAAAAATTATCTGAAGTTAATATTTAACTAAGTGTCTTATGTTGTACCAGCAATCCTAGCCAGGCTTTTTTTTCCAGCCCTCTTAAATGTCATATACCAAACCATCACCAGCCACCTCTATCTCATTAACCATCTAGAATACATGTCAACTTTGCTGCATTCTATCATCACTGGTGCCGAATCTCCCAAACAGCTCTGCTTCTCCTTCTGTAGAAAATACAACTTATTCTAACTGTAGCTGAGTCAGCCATCAGAGAAATAGACACTCACTTCAGTTTCTCTTTCTCTGGGATCCTTGCTTGTAGCTTTAGGAATCTAAAACCCTAACTCAATGTGAGAGGAGGCCTGGGGTTATCTCTCAAGCCAGCCTCAAGCTCCCCAGGAGAAGGAACAGTTCTTTGAGATAGCTGGAGCCAATGGCCTTTATCATTTTGCTCATTTGTCTATAATGTTGCCAGAGATAGATAAGCCAAGAAATATGTGTGTAGAGATGTTAAATTTGGGTCTCAATAAGGCTGGTTTTCCAAAGTTAACTTTTAGAAGTTGGTCTTTTGGGTTGGATTCTATGATTTTATAAAGAATCTCCTTGATTTAAGTTCAAATCTCACAGAGATGTTATTAATTAAATAAATCTAATTAAAATAGATATCTATAAATAGTATCCTAAGATTGTAAAGAGAAGTAAATGGGGAGGGGGTGGTCAGGTAGGAGAATTCAACTGCCCATGCTGATGTAGGGCATTGTTGATTGATTCTGATAAATGCTTGCTTGGGCTAGGGGAACTCTTACTTTGGAGTACTGTAGGCCTAACATATAAACAAAACAGCATATCCTGCAAATAACAAGGGCAGCAGGTCCCCTAACATTACAAAACAGTGTAAGATGATCAAAATAACAGAATCTAAAAGACAAAACACTCCTTTCCGGATTTCCTGTTCATCACTGAAGCCACAGGATTGCTACAAATGACTAGAACATGACAGTAGCTCACATAAAACGTTAATGTGAATGTTTATCAACAAGTCTTAACAAGTCATTGGTGCCACACAAAGAAATCCCATTTAAACTCAGGTGGGAAATGCAATTTCGGAACAGACCACCTGGCCAGCCCGACATTACAGATAAAAGAGAGGTGGATGTTTGGATGAAGGAAGCAGGCTGACTGAGTTATAGCTACAGGTGAAGGAAAATACACCCACAATTCAGAGCTGCACCTGCGTTTCCAGGTATAACCAGCTTTGCTGGATCCACCAGCGACAACCTGACAGTCGGACCGCAGCTCCCACAAACAATCCCCTTGTTTGCAAAAAAAAAAGAAAAAAGAAAAGAAAACGATTTCGCCCGCATTCCTGCTGGCACCAAAGCTGGATTATCCGCTGGCATGTGGGTCCCAAACCACTCTGGGAAGGGCACGCGGGGCGGAAGTGCGCTTTCCTATAAGGGGACGGGATCTAAGAGAGGCCGTAGCTTTCCCCAAGCTCTTCCAGGGCCGCGGGTGACCGCGATCGTCCCGCCGCACGCGCTTCTCCAACAGCCTCCCACGCAGGCCGGCTGCTGGGCGCACGCGGGGCGGGGGGGAGGGGGAGGCTCCGGCTGCTCGTCCCCACCCGGGCGCGGGGCTAGCCCTGCCTTCCCGCCCTGAGGTCCCGGCCGGCCAGGCCCACTCGCGGCTCCCGGTCCCCAGAAGCGGCCACGGCCTGCCCGTGATCGCCTGGGTCCTGCCCGCCTCCCTCCCGGCCCCCGGCCCCCGGCCCGCGCACCTCTCCTTGGAGTAGAGCTGCAGCTGCTGCTCGCGCTGCCTCTTCCGGGTGAACGCCATGGAGGCCCGGGGCTCGCAGGCCGCCGACTGTCCCGAGCGATCGAGCGGCGCCGCCGGGCGGCCGAGAGCCCCACGCTGCACCCCCTGCCTGGGCCCGCGGCGTCCCGGCCACGCTCACCGCAGCATCCTCGCGTGGGGACTCGGGCGACGCTGTGACTCAGGCCCGGAGGAGGGGCGCGCGCTGCCCTGGGGCCGCGGGATCCGCGTCCTCCGCTGTCCCGACTAACCTCTGCAGCGCTGCTGCGGTTTGGGCACCTCACACGTGAAAGCCGAGACCTACCTGCCTCGGAGCCCCCCAGTTGTTGGCGTGGGGACATGAAAAACAACATTTTGGGATTTTCAATTCCAAATTGAAATAATTGCTGGCATTTTAAAAAATGAATGAAGTACAACCCATGTACCAATTTGCCCGTTTGTTTATTATTCATTTATTTATTTTAGTGTAGCAGTCTATGCTTCTTACTAGTATTCACAGATAGGTGCAACTAAGACCACAGCGTTTGGATATTTTCATCTGCTCAAAAAGAAACCTTTACGTTTTAGCAATCACTACTCCCAGCTGCCTCTTCCAAAATCTTTGCCTTAGAAAGCGCTACTTAAATTTCTCTATGAATTTGCCTAGTCTGGACATTTCAAGTAAAAACGGCCATACAATATGTGGTCTTTGTGTCTGATTTCTTTCATTTAGCATAATGCTTTCAAGGTTCATGAGCTGTAGCATAGTGGCCATTCCATTTCTTTTCTCATTGAAGTGTATTCGTCCATTCCACACTAAATTTCCATTAATATTCAGGAGCTGCTAGGAATGTCGGTGTTTCCACTTCTTGGCTATTAAGAATAATGCAGCTATACGCATTCATGGACCTTTTTGTTTTCGTGTGCTCGTGCTTTCATTTCTGTTGAGCGAAGATGAAATCAAGGAGTGGAATTGTTAGACTAATAACTCCATCTCTGAACTCTGAAAAAGTGCCATACTGCTTTCAAAGTAGCTGCTCCATTCCACACCAGTAGCAGTGAAGAAAGGTTCCAACCTTCAACAATATTTAGTATCCTTCCAACTGTGGCTGGTATTCCATGGGGGTTGTGGTTTCTCAATACCCTGAGAATAAGCTGCACCTTGCTTATCTTTGTGGTCTCGGATAACAAGCCTCCAAATTGTGTATAGGTTGAAACACACCCACCATTGTCTTAAGGACCAGGTTCTGCAGGGCAAAATTGAAAACAAACAACCCAAAAAAAAAACATTGGTAGTGGAAGTAGTAACACTTTTTAGCATCTTTGTTCCATGTCAGAATGTGGGGGGAAGTTGGGAGTAATAAATTAAGACACCTGAGTGCCCCTTGTCAGTGACTCTCCTTGTATCCCAATGCTGCTCCCTGGGAGACACTGGCTTGATGGTGCTTACGATGTGTCATTTTGTGCATATGTTCACAATAAAATAAGAATTGCTGAGGTTCTGCATGAGAAATTTCTATGTGAGAAATATTACAGTATATGCTATGAAGTCAGAGGAGTGAAATTAATTTGGCTAGAAGAAGGTAAGAAAAAAAAATAACTTGTCTTTGAATTAAACATTGAAGAAAGGTGTGGTCCCAGATAGCTTGAGGGTAACAGATTATCTCCTTGACCAAATAGCCAGGTTCCTCCAAGTCTTAAGTAGGCCTTGGCCTTGACTACAAAATCTTTGATCTTCGAGCACATACCCTCTCCACATAAAAGACTTAAGCCCTGGCGCCATTTCTAACAGTTCCCTCAGATGGCCCAAGCCCATTTTAGTGGTTGTTCAAAACTGCCAAGAGAACTTCCTGTTTGTTCTATCTGCATAGGCTGGAACCCTTGCTGAAAAGGTTTATGAGGTGGGGAACAAGCTGTCAGGAAAGTGTCTGCCATGTAAGCATAGAGATGTATGTACTCCAGCCTCCATGTAATAAATAAAACATGGCAGATACTGTGCTCCAAGAACTGAGGAGTCTGAGACAGTGGATCCTCAGATTCAGGCTGGTGCCACTCTAATCAATCAGTCAGTGGTAGGTTCAATGAAACCCTGTCTCAAAAAAAAAAAAAAAAAAAAAAAGAATGGTAGCAATAGAGGAGCCCCCTTACATTGGCCTCTGGCCTCCATACATATGCACACTGCCCAGGAGCACACAGACATGAACACATATAGGCCCATACCTATACCACACATACATGCCAACAAGTAACTTCCAAAGGCTTTCCATTTGTCCTGGGATGAATATGTATCTCCTGTCCCTTTGGGATGCATATGCAGGAGACAGTCTTTTTCCAAGGGCCTAAGAGCCATTCTTTTGAAATGTGCTCCTCCTGTGTGGAAAGATAGAATTCTAACTTCTGTAATTGCCAGCTAGCAGACACAGCTGCCTAACCATGACTGACTCCTTGTAGTTCTTTACTTTCCCAACCCTCTTGAGCCTGCCTATGTTGCTCCCTTTTTGAGTGCTCCATTGTATTCAGAGTATTTACTCCACCCTTCCCACAAATCAAAGTTCATCTCTGCACCTATCACAACAGCGCATTTCTGATTAAAAGTGGTCCTTCCTACTTTAAGCTTTTCTTGGACAAGAAGGGAGAAATATTTTCAAAGTGTTTTTCTTCAACATTAGCCCAGGGGATGTTTTTGCTCTATTAGTTTGTAAGGAGCTAGAAACTTTAAGAGAACAGAGGGTTGACGCTCTCCTCTTCCAACCACCTAGTCTCTAGCTGGTTTTCTTCTCTTGTGTTCCATCTGTTCACATCCTTAAAGGTATCACAAGGCTGACCTCTTTCTTCCTAGCAAGTGAGAATCTGGGATCATGCTGCCTTCTGTCATTCTTTCCCTGTAGTGTTTTAAATGGTGGGTGGAAGCGAAAGTGCCCCACATTAGGTAAAAGACAAGAGATGTCATGGAGACAGCACTAGGAGAGTTTTACTGGGAAGAAGGAAGCCGGGGAGAGAGAATCAGGGTGCAGAGGTGTTTTGGGGAAAGAGAGAGCAGAGAGAGAGAGGGAGGGAGGGGAGAAAGAGGAAGACAGAATGTGGTGGGGTCCGACCTTATATGAGGGGACTTCACACATGCACAGAAAGACCGTGTAGTAATGAGCACATGACATTGTCAGGGCCCTGGGCAGGCCAAGGTATTACCTGCTGATTGGCCAGGTCCACAAGAGACAGGTCTGAATGCTAAAACATAGTTGTTCTATCACCCCTCACTATTGGATTATTCTCATCGAAATAATATTGTATTTTTTTCATTTTATTGCAAATAGATTATTCCATCATACAATATATCCTGATTATAGTTTTTTCTCCCTCTTCTCTTTTGAGTTCCTCCCCACCTCCCCTCCCCTTCTGATTTACTTCCTTTCTGTTATCATTAGAGAAGAATACGCTTCTAAGACAAAGCAATCAAGTATGACAAAATAAAATATAACATGAAGCAAAAACTATCATATCAAAGTTGGACACAGCAATTCAGAAGAGGAAAAGTGCCCAAAGAGCAGGCAGGCACAAGAGGCAGAGACCCATTTGTTCTCACAGTCAGGAGTCTCATGAAAATACTAAGCCAATGGCTATGATATTTTCACAGAGGAGCTGGTGCAGACCCGTGTAGACCCTGCGCTTGCTGCTTCAGTCCCTGTGAGCTCACATGTACCTTGCTCAGTTGATTCAGAGGGCCTTGTTCTCCTATGTCTTCCATTTCCTGTGGCTCGTTCCGTCTTTCTGCCTCCCTTTTTATGGGGTTCCCTAAGCTTCTAGCAGAGGGTAACGTATTTTTTTTTTTTTAAGATTTATTTATTTATTATGTATACAGTATACTGAAGAGGGTATCAGATGTCATCATAGATGGTTGCGAGCCACCATGTGGTTGCTGGGAATTGAACTCAGGACCTCTGGAAGAACAGTCAGTGCTCGTAACCTCTGAGTCATCATCTCTCCAGCCCAGGTAACATATTTTTAAGTTTAAGACAAACTTTCTCTTATCTTGCCTGTCCTTCCAGCATCTCATTCCTGACATATCTGCCTGCCCATACTATCTCCATTTTTTCTCATCTGTTCAGTTCATTTTGATTGAACTTGAAAAAACTACCTGTCCTCCTCCGGGCTTCTTTGTCCAATCTCCACATTCCTCGGTCACTTTTAGCTTTATCTTTACTGAACTCTCAGCAGAACCCAGGGTAGCTGAAACAGCATCCAGCATAGCCTCTGTTCAGAGCCCTTCACCCCAAGCTCCCATGGTTTCGGTGCTTTTCTTCTGCCTTACCCCCTTAATCCCATTGCCTGCGCTGCCCCCATGTTTGCCTTCCCAGTGTTGATCCTCTGTGCACACTCACCAGTTACTTAACCAGTTCTGTAACAGGAACTTATTGAAGGCAGAAATTTCTGCTAGCCTTAAGCTGTTTGTTCTGGCTCAGGGTAAACATCTCAAAAAAAAAAAAAAAAAAAGTGGGTAAGTCTATTTAAGAGTTAGGGTGTATGTGTGCTGGTTAAGAAATTAAACATCTCCAGATTTTGGGTCCCAGCTGTTGGCATTATTGGGAGGTGGTAGAACTTGGAGGAGGTGGAGCCTAGACAGTGGTGTACCTTTGAAGGGATCTCTGCCCCCCTCCTCAGCAGTAGGTTCCTTTTCACAAAGCCCCAAAGCAACAAACTGAAACCCTAGGGCAAAGGAAGAAATTCCTTCACACTGATCTCTCTCAGGTATTTTGTCACAGCAGTGGAAAGCTGCCTACCTGTCTAAATCAACTGAGTACTACAGTTAAAGATTTTTGTCATGGGTACGTACCTCTCAGGTCAGACATGAGGAGAAATGTCAGAATTTACAGCCCAATGTGAGGCTTGAGTAGAGGCTGACTGAGTGATACCTTTGGGATGTATGTCTGTTGGAGGAACAAGAATTTCTGATGTAGCATTGGACATTCAGTAAGGTGAAGCAAAGGTTTAACTCAGTCTTATCTTTATCTTTAACAGTAGATAACTACAATTTCAGGCACTATTACTACAGATGTTGATTGTTGTACCTCCTAGGAAACTTGGTAGTCTCTGGAGAGACCTCATTCTTTATCCTCATAAAACTTAGAGACTGTGGTCATCTTCATTCTGGGAAGTTTTGCAGTTGGAATGTATATTTGTATCTTTTAATAATGTATTATTTTCAGTTCATAGGTTCAGATCTGACTCTTTGGTGAAACTTTATGTGTATTACCAGTTCCCAAAACCTAATTTCAAAACTTAAGACAGAGATACTTATTCACAATTGGTAGGGGTGAAAATGCAGAAATTACATAAAGACATTTGGTGATTTCTCAAAACCTTAAACATAGAAATACAATATGACCCAGCTATTTTATTCCTGGCATATACCTATATACTACCAAAGGTATATTTTCACTGGGCATTTATTGTTGCTTTATCACTATAGCAAAGAACTGGAATTAACATAGTTGTCCATCAATAGATGAGTGGATAATGGAAACGTTATATATATTAGGGTACTATTCAGCTGTAAAGAAAAACGCAAACAAAATTGCATTTTGACTAAGAATGAATGAATGAAGTGCAATCACACAATCTCTAAAAGAAAAAAGCCCACATATTCTCCTCTAACACAGAACTTTACCATCAATATATGTACATATAGAAACAAACATAAGCAGGAACAGTATGACATGTAGAAAAGAAAACAAGAAACAGTAAACAGAAGAAAATGAGGAAGGACTGAATGCAGATGATAAACAGGGAGTATAAAAGTAATTGCTTTTCTAATTCTAACTCTGTCATGGATTTTCATTATTGCTGGTGAATAGGTATTTAAAAATATTTGATAGAGAAAATATAAAACCCAACCTGAATTAGCCACAGCTACAGACTGTCTCTTCTAATTATACAAGTTCATTGCGATGTACAGACTTGGGGGTCTAGTTAATTTCAGTATGTGAGTTTTTAAAATTTTCATGTGTTTTAATGATATAATTTTTAAAACTTGTACTTGTAGATAATATTGCTTCTGAAGTTCTGACTGCATGCACCGTCTTCCTTACCTCAATTGCTCTTTCTTGAGCTAGTGGGGAAATTTCCTGCTATGTTGCCCAGGCTAGCCTCAGACTCATGAGTTCACGTGATGTTCACAACCTCAGCCTGTCAACTCCCGGTAGTTACTCCTGCTTTTATGTCCCACTGCTGAAAAGGCTAGTAGGCATGCTATAAACCAGTGGTTCTCAACCTGTGGGCCACAACCCTCAGAGGTCACAAAGACCATCAGAAAATACAGATATTTACATTATGGTCCATAACAGTAGCAAAATTACAGTTATGAAGTAGCAACAAAATAATTTTATGGTTGGGGGGGTCACCACAACATGGAAAACTGTGTTAAAGGGCCACAGAACTAGGGAGGCTGAGGACCACTGTGTTAAAGGGTCACAGCATTAGGGAGGCTGAGGACCACTGTGTTAAAGGGTCTCAGCATTAGGGAGGCTGAGGACCACTGTGTTAAAGGGTCACAGCATTAGGGAGGCTGAGGACCACTGTGTTAAAGGGTCTCAACATCAGGGAGGCTGAGGACCACTGTGTTAAAGGGTCTCAGTTAGGGAGGCTGAGGACCACTGTGTTAAAGGGTCTCAGTTAGGGAGGCTGAGGACCACTGTGTTAAAGGGTCTCAGCATTAGGGAGGCTGAGGGCCACTGTGTTAAAGGGTCTCAGCATTAGGGAGGCTGAGGATCACTGTGTAAAAGGGTCTCAGTGTTAGGGAGGCTGAGGACCACTGTGTTAAAGGG
>PVIH01002954.1:0-51724 GCA_004025045.1 Sigmodon hispidus
GCTCAGTTCAGGTCTTGTATTTGTAAGATCGCCACTCTCTTCTGGAGTTACCATATTGCCCTTTGTATTATTATGTAATTTCTTGCACTGACGTTTGCCCATGGCTTCAGTGGTTCACGATTAGATGGGTCCTGGTCAGTTGTGGCACTTTGGTTTGTGTGTCTCCTGTCACCTCTCTGGTCAGGGTTTGATTCTGTCTGTCAGAGACCCCTGCAGTTGTTGGTTTGCTCAGTTTGAGGTCACAGTGGGGAGCCTTGCAGATTCCCTCAGCAGGAGCTGTGTGTGTGGCCAGGTGCAGAGTTCAGCTGCTCCTGCTCCAGAGTGCCGAATGCTTCCTTCCCAACGAGACATGAAATGTGGCTTTGGAACATCAGGACTTGACGTGGTGCTTGGAAATCCACACTCCTCTACTTGTTCCCGCTCTCTGCAAAAGCCCCCGTGCTTCTCTGTGCATCTCCTCCAAGAAGCTTCCTCCCATTTCTATTCTTACATGCTATTCATCCCCTTTTCTTGCAAGCACCATTTTTATGATTTTTTTGTATATGTATGTATGTATATGTGTGTGTTTATATACATATGTGTGTGTGTGTATGTAAAACAAGTGGCCTAATGCTGTTCTTATATTCTGTGTCATTTCTACTATACCTTGGTTTTATTGTAACATGTAGCAATCAATGATTCTTAAATGTTCCTGACATTATTTGACTATCATGTCTCTGTTTATCCACATTCCACACACGTATATTTCAGCTTCTGAAAAATGTCATGCATTATTCATCCTTATTTTTCACGTGTATTGGCCTGGTTATTCAAAAACTGCAAGTTCAATATACAAAAATTTATATTTTGCAAACAAATTACTGAAACAAATTGTACTGCTCCTGGAGAACATATTGTCATTTGTCTTTGAAATGGCAGCACAGAAACCAGAAAGCACTTTTTGCTGTGACACTTAAGTCTGTGCATAAACACATAGGTGGTCATGGTGAGAAGTTTGTACATGTGAAAGAACTGACATGCATGAGCTCATCTAATATAATGAAATGCACATTATATCAATGTAATTCATAATTGCTTCTAAGATTGAATCAATTGCTTTATATTTTCATTCTTATTCTTTACATTTCTTTTGAATGCTTAAAGATAAAAATAATATTATTCATTAGTGGTGTGAAGATACCTGTTTGAAGTTAAGAGACAAAACATTGGAACATTTGTTTTGTGTTTCTCTTTGTCAAATAGACATTTGCTTCTCAAAAGCAGAGATGTCCAAATGCTGACATTGAGTTTCTCAGCTGTTTATGACATTCCATCAACATATAATAATAATAATATAATATTCAAGTTTTTTGCAGCTAGCTAATAAGAAAGCTCTAGTAAATAACTTTTAATTACTTTATGTTTTACTAATTGACTAATCAAAAATGGCACTAGAAAATTTTTCATTTCTTCTCTGCTTTATTTTTACTTATGAAATTATAGACATGCATGTATTTTTAAAATCATTTTATTTCCAGACAGGAAACTCTGATAGGTCATAAATGTTGAATGTTTAGGAATAAATTTTTCAAATTATTCTTTAACTTCATTTTTTAAATCAATATCAAACATTATATAAAGAAGCAAAACTTTTAGAATAGATAACAAAAAACCCATACAGCAATAAAAGTTCTCTTTTCTTAAAATACATGAAACATAAAAGATAAAATCTAAAGCTTCTCAAGCCATGTTAGGTTCAACTACAGATAAAGAAAGCACAGTAGGTAACAGCTATTGCCCATGGATGCACTATGGCCACCACAAATTTCTGCTAAGCAACCCTTCCACAGTCAAACCAGAATTTCTATTTGTTTGTTTGTTTGTTTGTTTGTTTGTTTATTTATTTATTTATTTATTTATTTATTTATTTATTTATTTATTTATGTATGTGTGTTTTAAGCCACTTATTTCCCCATCATCTTTCAATGAAAAAAGAATGTTTTTGCTTAAAGTCTGCTAATGAGTGAGTGCATCCCCTGCTTATCATTCTGGGTTGGTGAGACCACGCTCAGGAAGATGCTTTCCAAATCCATCAATTTGCTTGCAAATTTTAGTATATCATTTTTTCTTACTACTGAGTAATACTCCATTGTGTAGATGTACCACAGTTTGTTAATTCATTTCTCAATTGAGGGACATCTAGGTTGTTTTTAAGTTCTTAAACCTTTTTGTGTGTTTTATGTTTGTTTGATTTGTTTTTGTTTTTTCAAGACATGGTTACTCTGTGTATCCCTGGCTGTACTGGAAATTTCTCTGCAGATTAAGCTGGCTTTAAAGTCAAATATTTACCTGCTTCTGCCTTTCTAATGGTAGTATGAAGGTGTGCACCACCTCTGCATTGCTTTCTTTTAAATAATCATGCTCATGTACAGGAAAGACCTCATATATGATCTTTATGGATTTTTAAATTAAATTTATGTATTTATTTTTTGTGTATATGTGTATATATGTATTTGCACATGTGTGCCATGGTAAGACAGTGAAGAGCATAGGACAAGTTTTATGAGTTTGTGAGTAGGCTTTCTTTTATGTAATATATGAGACCTGGGAATTGAACTCAGCTTGTTTTCAGGCTTGTCTGAAAGCTGCAAGGCCTTTACCTGCTGAGTCTCCATGGTGGTCACAGAATGAATATTTCATACCTTAAGATTTCAGCTTTAAGAAATTTACATATTCTTCTACATAAGAAACTGAGTCCTTATCACAGAATTATAATAAATTGAATGTCTTAGAATTGCTTTTTAGGTATATTGATTCTTATTTACCTATGAGAATAATTTTGATAACTTCTTAATTGCAAATGAATTCATATAATTTAAAGGTAAGAAGTGTTAGAATATTTTTTCTTACTAAAGAATAAGAATGTTTCACTACTTTTTATTGAATGCAAAATTTTCCTGCACCAAATTTAATTCAAATGGTGTCTTTCCTTTTAGCACTCGTCTTAAGTAAAAATGAACATTAAAATGATCAAATATTCTTATTTTACTCTTTCTCAGATACCAAAAGGGAAAAGGAAGAAAACATCAGCTTTTGTAATGTTATCTGGAGCAATTACCATAAAGCAACTAATCTACTCAGATTAGGGGAAGAGGGTTATTGTAACCTTCTATCAATAGAAGTAGTAGTAGCTGTAGAAGAGTACCTCTTAAAGTTGAAGTGTACTCAGAAGTGATTTTTCTCCCAAATTCTTGTTATATTTGCATTTGTTTCTGTAATTCAGTATAAAGTCTCAGAAACAATTCATAGCTCAAAATATAGGAGGAAATCAATTCATATTATTTCATCCACTTTATATTAAATTTCAAGAAACAATTTGATGGGAAGATCATAAGAGTGGGTATGAATCAGAGATGACTGATAACTGAGTTTGATGGGGTACATGATGGAAAATCACCAAATAATAAATTACATATACATATATATATATATATAAGTTTTACTCTCACAAATTGAATAGTTTATAAAATATTACCTCTACAAAGCATTGACTTTTTAGCACCTTTTGGTTTGCAAAATTTTTATTCCTCAGATTTCATTCAATGTATTGTTAGTAAGAACTTTAAAAATTAATAAATTGTATGCAATTTTTACAGAAAAATAGACTTGGATATTTGGTCCTAACTAAAAGTATGTAAACTTTTATTTTTTAAAAATGTAAGATTTGACTAAAATGAACATGCTTCCAATATTCTAAAGTAAAAGTAGGTTTTTAAAAAGAAAATAAAATTATTTATAATATAAATATGAATAATGTTGGTAAAAATCTTTTGACATATCATTTAAATATGTTATTCTTACAAGAATTCCTATCTTGTAATTTTAATTGACATTCTTTTTAAACATTTATTCCTAATTAAGTATTTTCTTCAACTTTTTTTCTCTTTTTATTATCATTATTATTATGAACAAAGAAGTCACACTTTCAATCCCTGTACATCTCTATTCAAGGTCCCTTCCCTCTCCGGCCACATCAGGTCATTCTTTCCTCTCCACAACTCCCCATCCTCTCTCTGAGCAGGAAGCAGACAGTCCCATGGTCTCACTTACCCAATATTGCTCAGTTCAGTCTCCACTCCTGGCAGATTCAGTTTTCTCCCCCCTCCCTCAAAAGTGAGTCAGGTGTTCCTCTAGGGAGAGAGGGATCCAAGGAATCAGTCCAGGGTGTTTCTGATCCCAAGCTGTTCAGTGGTTGTGTTTTGCACCTAGGGCATGCTTTGTTTTTTTCTTATCTATTCAAACTTTATTACTGAAAAGGAGTGATTCTAAAGATATACATAAAGATAAAATTTCACAGACAGATGTGTTTCATTTTATAGAATTTGTAAAATTACAATATGTACATCATACAATAGATACATTTTCAAAATTTCAACGAGCAAGTGATTAGAGTTCAGAAAAGTCTGATACTGTAATCACACATTTGTTATGATCCTCATGGGAACACCTGTACAAATTAAGACTGACAATGCTTCAGCATATGTCTCTAGTAAAATGAAACATTTTTTGCTTATTTTAATCTGAAGCATATTAGAGGTAAACCACGCAATTCTAGAGAGCAAGTTGTCACAGTGAGATCTAATCAAACTCCAAAGCATATGCCAAGTAAACAGAAAGGAGTAACAAAGATCCCAGAAATAGACGACATAATGCTTTATTAACTGAATTTTCTCCATGCTAATAAAAAAGAAACAAGCTGCTGAAACGCATTGAACTATAGGAAAAATGAGTGAGCTAAACCATCCTGTGTACTCCAAAGATGCTTTGATTTCAGAATGGAAACCAGGATATATGCTACACTGGAGAAAGGGTTTTGCTTTTGTTTTCTTCTTCTTCTTCTTCTTCTTCTTCTTCTTATTATTATTATTAACAAAGAATTCACACTTTCTAACCTTGTATATCCTTATTCAAGGTCCCTACCCCATCCCACCACATCAGGTCATTCTTTCTATTCCACAAATCCCCATCCCAACCCTGGGGAGTCTGCAGGCAGTCCCAAGGTCCCACTGTCCCAATATTGCTTAGTTCAGTCTCCACTCCTGGCAGATCCAGTTTTCTCCCCCCTCCCTCACGAGTGAGTAATATGTTCTTCTAAGGGGAGTGGGATCCAAGGTGTCAGTCCTGGGTGTTTCTGATCCCAAGCAGTTCAGTAGTTGTGGTTTGCAGCTTGGGCAAGCTTTGTTTTTTTTCTTGTTTGTTTGTTTGTTTAGAGTCCACTAATGAGTGAGTACATCCCCTGCTTATCTTTCTGAGTTTGTGATACCTCACTCAATAGGATATTCTCCAAATTCATCCCTTTGCTTGCAAATTTTAAGAAATCATTTTTTCTTAATGCTGAGTAATACTCCATTGTATAGATGTACCACAGTTTGTTAATCCATTCTTCAGTTGAGGGACATCTAGGTTGTTTCCATGTTCTTGCTATTACAAATAACACTGCTATGAATATAGCTGAGCTAATGTCTTTGGAGTGTGACTGTGAGTCTTTAGGGTATACACCCAGAAGTGGTATTGCTGGGTCCTTGGGGAGATTGATTCTCAGTTTTCTGAGAAACCGCCATACTGCATTCCAAAGTGACTGAACAAACTTACACTCCCACCAGCAATGGAGGAGAGTTCCCCTTCCTCTGCATCCTCTCTAGCATAGGCTGTCCTCTGTGTCTTTTATCTTAGCCAATCTAACAGATATCAGGTGGTATCTCAAAGTTGTTTTGATTTGCATTTCTCTAATAGCTAAAGATGGAGAGCTCTTTTTCAGGTACCTTCCAGCCATTCATAATTCTTCTGCTGAGAATTCCCTTTTTAGATCTTAACCCCATTTTTTGATAGGGTTATTCAAGGTTTTGGGCTCTAGATTCTTGAGTTTTTTATATATCTTAGAGATCAGTCCTCTATCACTTGTAGGGTTGGTGAAAATATTTTCCCATTCTGTATTCTGTCGTTTTGTCCTATTGACAATATCCTTGGCTTTGCAGAAGCTTCCCAGCTTCAGGAGATCCCACTTATTGATTGTTGATCTTAGTGTCTGTGCCACTGGTATTATATTTAGGAAGTGGTTGCCTGTGCCAATTCATAGAAGTGTATTTCCCACTTTCTTTTCTATCAAGTTTTGTTTGGCTGGGTTTATGTTGAGGTCTTTGATCCACTTGGATTTGAGTTTTGTGCAAGGTGACAGGCTCGGATCTATTTGCATTTTTCTACACATTTCATTCAAGTTGTACAAACAGCATTTGTTAAATATACTATCTTTTTTCCACTGAATATTTTGGGTCTCTTTGACAAAGATCAGGTGTTCATAGGTTTTTGGGTTAATGTCTGGATCCTCAGTTCTATTCCTTTGATCCACAAGTCTGTTTTTATGCCAATACCAGACTGTTTTTATTACTGCAGTTCTATAGTATAACTTGAAGTCAGGGATGGTGATAACTCCTGAGGTTCTTTTGTTGAGTAAAATTGTTTTGGCAATCCTGGCTTTCCTGTTATTCCAAATGAAATTGAGTATTGTTTTTTCAAGGTCCAAAAAATATTGTGTTGGGATTTTGATGGACAGTGCATTGATTCTATAGACTGCTTTTGGTAGAATTGCCATTTCTAATATGTTGATCTTACCTATCCAGGAACATGGGAGAGCTTTCCATTTTCTGATATCCTCTTCAATTTCTTTCTTCAGTGATTTAAAATTATTGTCAAATAGGTCTGTTACTTTTTGGTTATAGTTACTCCAAGGTATTTAATATTATTTGCTGCTATAATGAAGGGTAATGTTTCCCTTATTTCTTTTTTAGCTCTTCTATCTTTAGTGTATAGAAGGGCTACTGATTTCTTTGAGTTAATCTTGTATCCTGCTACATTGCTGAAGGTGTTTATTAGCCATATCTGCTCCTTAGAAGAATTTTGTGGATCACTTATGTATACAACCATATCATCTGCAAACAGAGATAGCTTCACTTCTTTTCCAATTTGTATCCCCTTAATCTCCTTTCGTTCCATTATTGCTTTAGCTAAAACTTCAAGAACTATATTGAATAGATAAGGAGAGAGAGGACATCCTTCTCTACTTCCTGATTTTAGTGGGATTGCTTTGAGTTTTTGTCCATCAAGTTTGATACTGGCTGTCACCTTCTTGCAAATTGCCTTTATTATATTTAGATATGTTTCTGTATTCCTGATCTCTCCAGGGCTTTAATCAAAATGGAGTGTTGGATTTTGTCAAAGGCTTTTTCAGCATCTAAGGATATGATCATGTGGTTTTGTTCTTTTAGTTTGTTTATATGATGGATAATGTTTATGGTTTTCCATATGTTAAACTAGCCCTGCATTTCTGGGATGAAGCCTACTTGGTCATGGTGGATGATATTTTTTATAGATTGTTGTATACGGTTTGCCAAAATTTTGTTGAGAATTTTAGCATCAATATTCATGAGGGAAATTGGTCTGTTATTCTCCTTCTTTGTTGTGTCTTTGAGTACCTTGGGTATTAGGGTAATTGTGGCCTCATAGAAGGAATTTGGCAGTGTTCCTTCAGTTTCTACTATGTGAAATAGTTTGTGGAGTAGCAGTAGTAATTCTTCTTTGAATGTCTGGTAGAATTCAGCACTGAAACCATCTGGACCAGGGATTTTATTTTTGGGGAGGCTTTTAAAGACAGTTTTAATTTTCTTAAGGGTTATAGGCCTGTTTAGGTAACTTATCTGATCTTCATTTAATTTTGGTAAATGGTATCTTTCCAGAAAGCTGTCCATTTCTTCTCAGTTATCCATTTTTGTGGAATACAGATTTTCAAAGTATGATCTGACAAGTCTCTGTATTTCCTGGGGGTCTGTTATGTCATTCTTTTCATTTCTGAGTTTGTTTATTTGAACACTCTCTCTCTGTTTTTTGATTAGTTTGGCTAAGGGGTTATCTATCTTTTTGATTTTCTCAAAGAACCAACTCTTAGATTCATTGATTCTTTGTATTGATATTTTTGTTTCAATTGTATTGATTTCAGCTCTAAGTTTGATTATTTCCTGTCATCTACCTCCTCTTGGTGAGTTTGCTTCTAATTGTTCTAAGGCTTTTAGAGGAGCTGTTAGGTCTCTAGTGTGAGATTTCTCTAGTTTTTTCATGTAGACATCTTGCGCTATGAGTTTTCCTCTTAAGACTGCTTTCATTGTGTCCCACAAGTTTGGATATGTTATGGATACATTTTCATTAAATTCTAGGAAGACTTTGATTTCTTTCTTAATTTCTTCCTTAACCCAGAGATGGTTCAGCTGAGTAATGTTCAATTTCCATGAATTGGTAGGCTTTCTTTGATTTTTGATGTTGTTGAACTCTAAATTCAGGCCCTTGTGATCTGATATGTTACAAGCAATTATTTTCATTTTTTTTGTATTTATTGATATTTGTTTTATGACCAAGAATGTGGTCAATTTTGGAGAAAGTTCCCTGAGGAGCTGAGAAATATGTATACTCCTATGCATTTGGGTGGAAGCTTCTATAGATATCTATTAAATTCATTTGCTTCATAACCTCTTTTAGACTCCTTATTTCTCTGTTGAGTCTCTGTCTGGTTGACCTACCCAGGGTTGAAAGTGGGGTATTGTAGTCTCCCACTATTAGGGTGTAAGAATTGATGTGGTATTCGAACTTTAACAGTATATCTTTTATATAGGTAGGTGCCCGTATATTTGGGGCATAAATAATATAGTATTGAAATTTCCTCTTGATCAATTTTTTCCTGTGATGAATCAGTAATGACCATCTTTGTCCCTTTTAATTGCTTTTAGCTTAAAGTCTATTTTTTTTAGAAATTAGAATGGCAACCCCTGCTTTTTTCACAGGACCATTTGACTGGAAAATCTTTTCCCTACCCTTTACTCTAAGCCTGTGTCTGTCTTTGTGGTTTAGGTGTGTTTCTTGTAGGCAACAAAAGGATGGCTACTGTTGTTGTATCCATCTTGTTAGTGTGTGATATTTTATAGGAGAGTAGAGTCCATTGATATTAAGAGATATTATTGACCACTGTTTGATATTTTCTGCCATTTTCTGGTGGTAACTTACTTGTATTTCCTTTCTTTGGAGTATTCTTCTATGGAATTATTGATTGTTTGTGGTTTCATGGGTGCATCTGGGATCCTTAGGTTGGAGTTTTCCCTCTAATACTCTCTGTAGTGCTGGATTGGTAGATAGATATTGTTTTGGTCTGACTTTGTCATTAAATATCTTGATTTCTCCATCTTTGGTGATTGATAATTTTGCAGGATATAGTATTCTAGTTTGGCAGCCATGCTCTTTTAGTGTCTGTATAACTTCTGACCAAGCTCTTCTAGCTTTCATCATTTCCATTGAATAGTCAGGTGTTATTCTGATGGGTCTGCCTTCTTCAGGTTAGGGAAGTTTTCTTCTATGATTTTATTGAAAACATTATCTGTGCCTTTGAGCTGATATTCTTCTCCTTCTATTCCTATT
Organism: Sigmodon hispidus; assembly: GCA_004025045.1. Lineage (NCBI taxonomy): Eukaryota > Metazoa > Chordata > Mammalia > Rodentia > Cricetidae > Sigmodon > Sigmodon hispidus. The sequence continues at coordinate 9,493 of PVIH01002954.1, forward strand.
ATTCTCAAGTTAGGTCTTTTCATGGTGTCCCAGTTTTCCTGAACATTTTGAACTATGGCTTTTTTTGTTTTATTATTTTCTTTTACCGATATATCTATTTGAGCTACTGAGTCTTCTACTTCAGAGATTCTATCTTCCATCTCTTGAACTCTGTTTGTTATGCTTGTATCTGTGGTTCCAGCTTTTTTCTTCAGATTTTCTATTTCCATCCTTGCCTCATTTTGTGCCTTTTTTATTGCTTCTATTTCAGTTTTTAGTTTCTGGCATGTTTCTTTCATAGATTTGTTCATCTCTTCCAATTTTTTGTTTGTTTTTTTCTATTTCTTTAAGGTAGTTTTTCATATCTTTTTTCAGAGCTTCAATGATTTTCATAAAGTTATTTTTGGTTTTGCTTCCTTCTGTTTCCTCTTCATTGCTCAGTTCAGGGCTTGTAGTTGTAGGACTGCCACTTTCTTCTGGAGCTGTCTCGTTGTTCTTTACATTATTATATATATTTTTGCTCTGGCATCTGCCCATGGCTTCAGTGGTCCATGCTTAAGTGTCTCCTAGTCAGTTGTGGCACACGGGTTTGTGTGTCTCCTGTCACCTCTCAATAAAAGGCCTGCTCAATCTGTACCTTGTCTCTGGGCAGGGGACTGGATTTCAAGTCTTCAATCCTTCTCTGATTGATCAGTTGGAGGAAGGTGGCTGTGCAAATTCCCTCAGCAGCAGCTGGGAGGGACCCTGGCAGACCGATTTTATCTCTGTCTGCTACAGAGTGTGTGGAGACAAGGTCCACAGACAGCCCCTGGTCCTGGAAGTGGAACCCAGCCAGAACACAATTTTCCCTGGCAAAGATTCAGGCACTGGTGCCTGCTGAAACCACCTCACCTTTGGGCAGAGTTTGATACTGTCTTTCAGAGTCCTCAGTCCTTAGCCATTTGATCCATTGAAGGTGGATGATCCTGCAAAATCCCTCAGCAGCAGCTGGGAGGGACCCTGGCAGACCTAGTTTATCTCTGTCTGCTACAGAGTGAGTAGGGACAAGCTCCACAGACAGCCCCTAGTCCCGGAGCTTTGCTTTTTTCTTGTTTGTTTGTTTGTTTAGAGTCCACTAATGGATGAGTACATCCCCTGCTTATCTTTCTGAGTTTGTGATACCTCCTTCAGGAGGATATTCTCCAAGTCCATCCATTTGCCTGCAAATTTTAGGATATCATTTTTTCTTACTGCTGAGTAGTACTCCACTGTGTAGATATACCTTAGTTTGTTAATCCATTCTTCAGTTGAGTGACCTCTAGGTTGTTTCCAGGTTCATGTTATTACAAATAACACTGCTATGAACATAGTTGAGTATGACTTTGGAGTATGACTGTGCATCTTTAGGGTATACACCCAGAAGTGGTATTGCTGGGTCCTTGGAGAGATTGATTCTCACTTTTCTGAGAAACCACCATACTGTGTTCCAAAGTGGCTGAACAAGCTTACACTCCCACCAACAATGGAGGAGTGTTCCCTTAGCTCTGCATCCTCTCCAGCATAGGCTGTTCTCTGTGTCTCTTACCTTATTTGCTGCAACTTTTACAGTTAAGAGATTTGGATGGCTAGATAAAACATGTGCTCAGAAATATAGAGAAATGTAACAGTTGGTGGTTATAATGTGCATGCACAGAGAAAGCTGACTGTGACAAACAACCTGATGATGTCAATGTTGCTATTGCTGGGAAAACAGAATGCATCAGCAAGGAAATTATAATAGGAAAAAAGAATCCTTAACTTTTTAATGACTAAATTTTGAAATCCATTTTTATATAGACGAGAATCTTTTCAAGATTTATTCTATGTAGCCTATCATACTATATATGCTATTTCTACTTTGTAGCATACGTACACTATGGCTCTTATAATATATCATTTCCATACAAAAGAGAAGTATAGCTTCAAAATCCCTTCTATCTGTGTCTTAGAGACCTTTCTTTGCTTTTTGTGCCTATCACAAAAGGAAAATTGAAATAAGGTTGTGCATTTTTTTTCTGGGGTCTGTAAGGGATAATCACCATCATCTCTGCTCATGACTCAGGTTTTGTGATAAGTATTTTTCTCTCTGGCGTGGCATTCCTCACAGTCATATCACACTAGGGCATCCAGTCTTTGCTAATGTCTCTTCTGATATCCACTAGTTAAAGCTACATGTGAATACATAACCAGTAATATAGTTTTATTGCATCTTCAAGTCACTTTAGTCTGTGCGATTCTATATTTACATAATTATGATTAGAAAATAGATACTTTAATGGCTATTACTTTTTCCTCAATCTGATATATTATTTAAATGATTAATTATCTAATTCACTCCACTAATATATCTCTAGGTGTTCATGTCAATTTTTTTTAGATAGGAAATTAATGTGACAGATCTTTATTACTTTTTCTCTAAACTGTCTACAGTTCAACTTTGCACTTACTTTGAATACATAGCACCTACTGTTTTGATTGCTATGATCTGTAAGTCAAATTCTAGAGTTTTGTAATAAATTTTGTTTCTATTTACATTATCTCTATGTATGAAGCATTTAATATATGTTTCATGGGAATTTAGGTTTTGTTATACACATACTCACCCATCATTCTCAGCTCTTTTACTCCAGTGAACCTTTTGCAGCAAGTATTCTCCTTTCCAAATTGCCCTGTTGACTTCCATACCTCCCTATTTATATAGTCCTCTCACAAAGACTTGTTTTTGTCTTGTTGTTGTTTTCAAAACTGGATGTAGACAGTTAACAGTTAGAAACTAATATTCACATATAAGGGAGAACATATGCTATTTGTCTTTGTTTTAAATGAAAAATGTACTCCTAATATTTATACATTGGGGCACTGAGTATTATGTTGGTGGCACTGTTTGGTGGGATTCAGAATATTTGGACTTACCAGAGGAAGCACATCATAAGTTGTACCCTCATCTTACATCTAGTTAATTTCTCCTCTTCAAGACTGATCTCTCAGTTTCCTATCCCTGCTTCCATGTCTGCTATTTACTACAATACCTCTCCTCCATGAAGGACTGCTAACCTTGATACATAGACCAAAATAAACTTCTACCATATGTTGCTTTTGGTCGTGGTCTTTTATAAGTGCAAGAGAGAAGTAACTGAACTAACTACTTTTCTTAAAATCACATTGTACATTTGCTTCTGCTTTTCCTGCAAATTGCAGGTTATTATACTTTTTACAGATCAAAATATCCAATTGAATATGTGAATCACATTTTCATTATCCATTATTTGTTGATGGGCATCTATGCTGAATTTATATCTATGCTATTATGAATTGAACAGTTTTGATAAATATGCAAATGCACATATCTTTAAAGTATAATGTGACATTGATTGACTATATGTCCAAATTGGTATAAGTGGTCAATAAGATAATTATCTTTTATTGTTTTAGAAGTCTTCCAGCTAATTTCCATAGAAGCCACAATTTAATCTCCCACCATTTCTATGAGGATTTATCTTTCCTCATATTTTATTTAATGTGTTTTACTGTTGATTTTCTGATAGTGACTGTTGTCACTGAAAGAGATAAAGTCTCAAAGTAATTTGAATTTGCCACAATTCACATTTCTCTGTTTTATAGCTTTGCTCAACACATTAGTTTAGATTTATTTTAGGAAAGTTCTTACTATAAAACCCTGACTGGTCTGGAATTCTCTATAAAAGTCACAATGGCTTCTAACTCACAAAGATCTGCCTTTCTCTACTTCCTGAGTACATTATAAAAACCTCACCTGGATGAACTATTACATTTTTTGTAACTTACTGTTTGTTGTTCTTTTCTGACAGCTACCTCATTTTTCATAAATAAATTTGTTGCTTGGCAGATTTGTTTCTTTGGTGAATAATGGCTTCAGTTTTTTAAAATATTATAAATATTTTTTGTGTGAAGGCAGTGATTTTTGTCTATTTTATAAACTGTCTGCTTATGCTGTTAATGGTTTTTTTTCCATAAAGAAGTTTTTATTTCATATATTCCACTGGGCCAATTTTTAGGATCATATCTTATGCTATTGTGACTATAATTAGGTCTTATATTATTTCCTCTCTACTTTGTTAAGTGACTGTACTGCTTCTAGTTGTAAATTAAGTTATCTGTTCTCTGATCCAGTTGGAACTTATATTTTGTATACAGTGAGAGAAACGGATCTCATGTTAAGCTCTCGAAAATGTTTTATTGCCAGCAACACTATCTACAAAGATTCTGTTTTCAAGTGAATTTTTTAACACCTTGTCAAAGCTTAGGTGTGTATAGCTGAATAGATTCATCTCTGAGCCTTCTATTTTATTCCATTGGTTTATAAATTTCTTTTATGTCAGTATCCAGGTAGCTTTATCACTATTGGTATGTAGAGTAGTTTCAATGTAGGTAATTTCATGTCTCTGGTTATTTTATTCTGCTCAGAATTGTTTGAAGACACATAGTTTCTTCTCTCTCTCTGTCTCTGTCTCTGTCTCTCTGTCTCTGTCTCTGTCTCTCTGTCTCTGTCTCTCTCTCTCTCTCTCTTTCTTTCTCTTTCTGTGTAGGTGTGTGTGTGTGACCATTTTTATTTCTGTAAATGATTGTCACTGGAGTTTTATAAAGATTTCATTGATTACTTTTAACTTTGTGATATATTTTTACAAAAGTTAATCTAGCCATCTAGGATTATGAAAGGATTTTTCTATTTTATATTAGCATCTTCTTATGTTTTCTTTTTTTAATATTTACAAAAATTTTGGTGTGAGAACTTTGTCCTCCTTGGTTAGTTTTATTACTCAGTATTGTTTATTAATAAACATAAATGTGTTCTCATAGATGACTGATTCAGAATATTTATGAGGTAGGGAGGCAGTGGTAAATCTTTGATAGACAGAAAATTAACACAATGTGTATTAAACCAAGAAAGTAATTCTAAAGAGAAGATATATGGCCAGATTTATGGAAGAGCAACATAAAATATTTTTAAAATTCCTATTCCAATTAAGTATGAAATCAATCAAACTAACAAAATATTCTAGCTTAACTTCTCTATACATAAAAACATAAGAAAGCAAATGTTATGAATGTAGTTTGATATTGTTTTGAATTGTTACAGAATATAGGTATTACATAATTAACTGGGCACATTTTGAATCTTACAGACTCTAGGAAAGGCTGAGTGGCCTTCAAGGAGATTAGAGTTAAGTGCTATTTGCAGAAGTGTGAGTTACTTGATATGCATCAGATATTCTTGTTCTATCTCAGGACACTGGGGAATGCTGCTGTAACTTCTCTATTGGAATGAGGGGAAGAATGTAGGTAACACCTTTCTGAATAAGCTGCTTTTGTAAGATTTTCATAAACCACAATTGTCAAGAGTTGTACATAAATCTATAAGCCTTTTCTTGTGATGAATTTTACAGGTATTTCACACCTGATTTATTATTAAGGAATATACTCCAGGCAGACTGAGCAGAAATGAGTGGACAGAGGAGGATTAAACTCCAATTATGTTTCCAAAGCATGAAAATCTGTTCAGTAGAGATATCTCTCAAAAGGAACATAGTGGGTGAATAATTTGTGAATATTGTGATTAATTGGCTGTTATTCTGCCTGGAAACTGATTAGTTAAAGGAAGCAAGTTCTGTTATACAGAGACACTTAGTATACAAAAAAAAATTGAGAAGCCTTGTATAGAGTTTTGTTTCTTTCATGGAGAAACTAGCGAAAAAAGAAAATCAGCTGCAAATGTTTAGCTGAGCCAACACAAGGCATCAACATTGAAGTTTTTATTTTATTTTTTATTACGAATAAAGTAAAATTTTTTATTTGTGTATAACCTTGTTCAAACTTCCTTTCCCCCTCTGCTCCTTCCAGTCACTCTCTATTCTCCACAACTCTTTGTCTCTTCCCCAGCAAGGGCAGGATTTCTCAAGGTCCCAAGGTCCCAACGTGGCTTAGCTCAGCACCCACTCCAGGCAGATCCACTTTCCTCACCCCAACATCAAGACTGGGTCAGGTGTTCCTCTGGAGGGAATAGGATCCAAGGTGCTGGTCCAGGGTTTTTGAGATCCCAAGCTGTTCAGTGTTTGTGGTTTGCAGCTTGGACAGGCTTTGCTTTTTGCTTTTTGATTTAGAGTCCACTAATGAGTGAGTACATTCCCTGCTCATCTTTCTGGGTTTGTGATACCTTGTTCAGGAGGTTATTCTCCAAATCCATTCCTTTGCCTGCAAATTTTAGGATATTATTTTTTCTTACTGCTGAGTAGTATTCCATTGTGTAGATGTACCACAGTTTGTTTTATAAGGGAAGGCAGCATGAGAGACAATCCCACCTATCCCTCATATCTGTATTAAGGCTAAGTTTGGTGTTCCTCTGTATGGAATGGCCTTTGAGGTGTTAGTTCATACAACAGAAACATATTCTGATCCTACTTTAAGAGGCTTCATAAACTGCTCATGCCACTTGTAAGTCATCTACCTTTGGGAGATTTAGTTCCTTTCACTGAAGTTTCCTGAGTCATTATTACAGAGTCAGTAAGCTCCCAATAGCTTGAATGAGTTGTCTCTGTGAGTCTCCACCTCATGATTCTGATCTGTTTGATCATATACTCTTTCTCCTGTTTCTCTGTTCAGCTAGACAGGGAGCTCTACTTGGTGCTTATCCTCTATCTATTGTTGGATGAAGGTTCTATAATGACATTTATGGTAGTTTTTCATTTGATTATTGGGGAAGTCCTGGTTATGTATCCTCTCTACTCTTGTTTGTAGTCTTAGCATAGGACATTTTGTAGGTACTTAGAGGTTTCATTAACATGAGGTTTCTTTCTATCCCCACAGTGGCTGCCTCTATTAAGATATCAATTTCTTTGTTCTCCTACTCTGTTGCTTCTATCACTCAACCATCTCCTTCTCTCATGATTTGTTCCCACTCCCCTTGCTTGCTTTCCATTATGATACCAATTTTTCCAAGAGATTTTATTTCTTCTTCCCAGGAGGATCCCTGGATGTCTCTTTTAAATTTCTCCCCAATCATCCAACAATAATACTATTGGGCATATACACAAAGGATGCACATTCTTTTATTAGCTCAACTAATAATAGCAGTTGATATTTTTGCATAAAATTAATGCAAAAAGTTGGTAGCAGCTCAGCTAGGTTCGTAGCAGCATTATTCATAATAGTTAGCTTGGAAAAATCCTACATGCCCTTCATGGTAAAATTGGATTAAAAAATTGTGGTACATTTACACAATGGAGTACTACTCTGCAGAAAAAAATGACATCCTAATATGTGCAGGCAAATGGGTAGATCTGGAAAGTATCATTCTGAAAAAGGTAACACAGGCCCAGAAAGATAGACATGGTATGTAATCACTCATAAGTGGATTTTAGACATAAAGCAAGGAATATCCAGCCTGCAAACCACAATCCCCAAACATCTAGGTATCAGTCATTTTCTATGGTGCAAAGTTTTGTTGGGTAGCAATGTGTTGTCATCTGAATCTGTGCAATGGTTCTTATCAAAATTAAATATCACATTTGAGAATAAGAGAGTCAATGGAAGTTAAAGTTTATATATCTTTGCAATATTCCCAATGAATATTAACTTCATCATACCCTTTCACAAGCTTTGGCAACATTTCCAAGATTTGTGTAGGTTTTACTGTTATTAGTGTCCTTAGGATGTCACATAATATATTTAATCTCTTACATCCATATAACCATTGGTACATAGAAATAACTACAAATGTATAAGTGCTAAAAAAAAAAAAGAGAGATAAGGAGAACCTGGGTGGTGGTGGTCCAAGCCTTTAATCCCATCACTCCAGAGTCTAGAGGCAGAGACAGGCAGACTTTTTTGAGTTCAAAGCAGACTAGTTTACAGAGTGAGCTCCTCCAAACCCAGGACTGTTTCCCAGAGATACCCAGTCTTGAAAAAAAAAGTAATAATTAGAGATACTAAATTGGGAAAAAAAAAAGAAATTGATCTAAAGAGGATTTCTCAGGTAATGATGTAATTTAAAAAAATTTCATAATCTGTCACCTTCTATTTGAAAGCATTGTTTGGAAAGAATAAAGCCAAAGGGTTGAGAACAGCAGTTACAATGGATATATGCCTATGTGTATCCTCTAGTGTTCAAGAACGAGAAGTGCATACCTTGAGAAAGAAGATGCTTGTGCTACCCTGAACAGAGAGCAAAGCTGCCTCTCCTCTGCCCTTCGGTTCCATGTAGGCCCTGTGAAGTGTTAATTGTGCCATTTTACATAGGCTTAAGTGATACTTTCTTTTTATCAAAGTCTCATCTGAGATTTACTGGTTACTTACAGAATCATTGTAGGCTTTATTAGTGTCAATTAATGTTTGCTGGGTCCAGCCAACCTTCATCTTACCCAATTAAAAATTGCTATTTGCATTGATTTTATGTCTGAAATATCAACTGCAGATTTCAAGACAATAACAAAAAAATAAAATTGAATTTCTTTGTGGGCATTTTGTAGTTTCAAAGTTCTTTCCTTTGATTTATCATGGCTTTCAGAATAATTGCTCTTTGCTCAGAGCTGTTTGTATTAGTGTTTTATATCTATCTGTATTCAAACTTCAAAGTCATTATGTTTAAAGTAACAGATGTTGAAGGTGGATGGTGATTAAAATAAAGTTGAATCTATGAGCATTTTTTATCATATTCAACTGATAGAGTATACAGTATTTTATTTACCTAAGGCTTTTGACCAATCAAGAAGTGTGTTTTTGCTTGATGTGTGTATGTGTGTGTGTGTGTGTGTGTGTGTGTGTGTGTGTGTGTGTGTGTGTGTCTGTATGCCTTGAAAATCATTTTGTAAATAAAGGAACTGGGTTAGCCTGTGGCGAGCACAGGCAAAAAATCAGGGACAGGTAGAGGAGGGCAGAATTAAGACAGTCTCCATTTTGCTGCCCAATAAAAAGCAAAAATGACTATAGATGAACCAGAAGCTATGGGCCACCTGTCAAACAGGTTAATAAAAATAAGTTAAGAAGATAAAAGAGTCAGCTAACCATGTGCCTAAGACACAGGCCAAACACAATAAAATTAATATAAATGTCTAAATTATTTTTTGGGGGAAAAGTTGCTGTGGGCGGTCCTAACTTCTGGTCCATACAAAATCAAAACCCTCGTACAATATGTGTTGTGTGTGTGTGTGTGCATGTTTGTGTGTAGTTTTGTTTGGATGGGTTTTTCTTATACCAGGTTGGACTTTCAACTATCTATATGGCTGAGGGTGACACTGGACTGCTGATCCTCTTGACTACATCTCTCAAGTGATAAGATTGCATAAATGTCTCAGTAAACAAATTTTGTAGGAGTTGAGCTCTAATTGTTACAATATAGTATACATTGAATTGTATTATGAGTACAGAGTCTCTCACATTGAACAATTTATGTTATTTCTGATTTTAAAATCTTATGTTAAAATGCTTCTGTGTGAAGGAGAAAAAACAAGTTTGCATGTAATCTAGCAAAAACCTTTTCACATACTACTGCATGAAATGCAGAAAATTATCCTGTCACATTGTGTTTCCTTAAGCTACTCTAATTTGGTGGCAATTGCACAGTGTATTTTCCTACATATCATAAGCAACAGAACTTATGACAACGTTCTTAATTTATTTTTTCTGTGTCATTTTATACTCTCAAAAATAATTTTGCAACATAATTGTGGGGAAAAATTAGTTAATTTTTAAACATATTAAGCTTATTCTTTTTTTTTAAAAAAAAAAAAAACTTTATTTATTTACAGACAGTTGTTAGCTGCCATGTGGGTGCTGGGAATCGAACCCGGGTCCTCTGGAAGAGCAGACAGTGCTCTTAACCGCTGAGCCATCTCTCCAGCCCCTTAAGCTTATTCTTAAGTGAAGAAGATTTCAAGAGAAGGAAGAATAATTCAAATACTTTGAGTCATAAAAAGGCATGATTGATTACTCATAAAATATACTACCATAGTTTTGAAAGTAAATACATTTGTAAATTAATCTACAAACTTATTATGGGTTAATGTTACACAACAGCAATTTTGTGTGTGCCTTGGAATTGGGGATTAAACTCAGGTCTCATGTATGTTCAACAAGTATTATAATAAAATACTTTGTAAATCCTTAAAAAAGAGAAATGGAAGCATAATTACTGTGTCATTTGTGACAATAAATTATATTTCCAATGACATCTAAATGCACATAAAATATCTTTGTTGTTAAATATTTGATTTCTAGAATCTTAATTAAATTTTGTGTATGTGTGTGTGTTTTAATGTGTATATATGATTTTGTAATTACTGTACATATATTCAGGATCAAATGATGGTTAGAACTTGTTCTCATGAAGGTTGTATGTATACAGTGTTAAATTGAAATTTGTGTTAAACATCTTTGTAGGCACATAAAGTAGTTAAAAATAGAGAAATAAAACATGATCAGGGTAAAACAACTATTCCAGAGGCTCTAAATTTATTCCTCAATACCATATACACAAATTTGTCATTGGCTTGGTGATAAAACCTTAATTGCAGTCTTTGGAAGGCAGATTCTGAGGCAGATTCATGTCTCTGAGTTTGACCTCAAACTAGGGTTCATAGCTAGCTAGTTATCTTTGTACTAGTCTGCTTTAGAGTCTTTATTGCTGTACAAAATAAATTTGAGTATGATAGGAAAGATTTATTTCTTCAGCTGATAGTTCATTGCCTAGAGTAGTTACAGCAGGTACTCAAGGAACTTGGATGCAAGACCTGACAGAGTATGTGGAATAGTGTCATTTGCTTGATTTCACCTAATGGCTCCTAATGGCATGCCAATCCAGCTTTCTTACAGCACCCAGGTCAATTGAAAAACGGTACAGATAATTTTTAACCCAGTGAAAGGGCTAATTAACAAATATGAATTAAAATTATTAATTAAGGTTGTGTTTTAATGTAGAAGAGTAATCATGGGGAAAGGGAATTGTTTATAAAAATGTCATGTCAGTTAGTGTAACTTGGGGTACAAGTGTGGTGCAGAGAACAAGCTCCCTGCCTAGGCTTGTATCACATTGACAATAAACTTTTCTGTTCCATTTTGGAAAAAAAAAATTCTATACTACAAATTTTTAGAAAGAGTCTATCATAGTGGAGATAGAAAAACAATACCTAGAAATCCTTGTAGAAATAAAACACATTTGAGTTTTTTAGGTGTTTCATATTTCTTTTCTTTTTTAAATTCATCTTATTTTATAATTTCTATGCTTTTTTATACAGCCAAGGTTCTAATATTTTTCTTAATCAAGACATGTCCTCATTTTCCTAAAGAAAAATTGCTCTACAATATTAGTTTGCTAGCCTTTTTCTATCTTGAGCATTATAATATCATTTCCAGCCATTACCTTTATTATTTTGGTCAGCAAAATTGTTGCTTTTTTATTGATGCTGTTTTTGTGAAATAATTTTAATTATTTGTGAGGGGGCAAGCAAATGTTTTCTTTCTTTTTCACAAATTCATCAACATTGTACCACATCTCCTACTGAAACTCTGAATGACTTCCTGGATTCTATTTTGCCTTGATTACTTCATTATTCTGTAGTATTTACAAGAGTGCAAGGGAGTAGCTTGCCATGTGTACATAGTGTTTATTAATCCTAAAGGATTGTAATGAATGAATCATTTAAAAAACAAGAAACAATTAATTCAGGGAAATGAACACAGAATCCTGGGTTTGTAGCACATCAAGAAGAATTTTCAGGTGACATGTTATGATAGTTTTGATGAAAAAGTACGATAATTGATGTCATTGTGATGCTAGTTCATAAAATACTATAGTAACCGCATTAATGTAATATGGCAAAAATATTCTTGCTGTTGTGCTTTTTTATAGCTTTGTTATTATTGTATAGCAAGTTTATTTTGTGAAAATAAAAACTTTGCATTAGAATGAGGCTTCTCACTGCAGGAAAGCAGGCCTGTGTGGCACTATACGTACAAGTGTAAGAAAACTAAGGCAGTTATTGGGAAAATATTTGTTAACATAAAATAATGGATTGGTCGAAGTATGCTGCTTTCTAGAAAAAGAGTCCTATACTATAAAATATAAGGTCGATAAATATTCTCATGTTCTTCACAAATAAGTCATGAAACTAATAGTTAAATAGAGAATAATAATTCCCATATAGTGTACTATTTTTTGAAAATCTATTTTTTAACAATGATAATAACTAACATCAATACTACCTTACATAGTCACCTTCATAGCTGTTCCACAATTTTGTGGAATTACTCATGTTCAGTACCTTACTCACTAGAATTTTTTTGTTTTGCTGCTATTCTTTTTGTGATCTCTTAGTTCATTTGTTGAACAGTAAGAGGTTTATTTTTAAAATCAAAGATGAGATAAAGGTCATTTATTGTCTTTAACAAGTAGTGAGCTATAATTGAAAAAAAAATAGATGCAGACGAAATCAACCAGGAAAATACAAAGAACAGAGAAAGACTTAGTTATTTAAGTGATATACCATGAAATATAAAATACTAAAACCCCAGAACAACAACAAAAAAATCAAACGACTTTTTTGACATAGTATGCAAAAGTTTTGAAATCTAGCAAAATACACTGAGAAAGTCATTAAAAACATTTTGTGAATAACTCTATCATTCTCTCTCCATATTAAAAAATGTAAATTTATATAAAATATAAATATATTATATTATATTATATGTAGAAACAATACTTTAAAAATTTAAAGCTAAGAAAGTAAACAATCCAGAATGAAAAGCTAGAGTATCAACTAAATCTAATAGGTAATTGCAGCGCAAATAAAGTTTCTTTTCATACATTCATTGTATATCATACTTTTTTGTGGTATTGTACAGTATAAATAAAGCCATCCTTTTCTTCTAAAGTATCTGATTGTGTCTTCTGGAAAGATACTAAAGTTTGAGAACTTGTTCACTTTTATTAAATAAGAATTGGGGTGATTGAAATTTGCTTTTTTTCTAAAAGCTGTTCTGTTTCTAATTTACATGGTTCCAAGAACTAGGCAATGTCTGGGCTCTCATCAAGTCTTCAGTTTGACTAGTGATAAAGCTTTAAATTTGTGTGCTACAAGCAAAGCTCTGTGTAGCTTCCAGAATCTTAGCAATCTTCTCCAAATGTCTAGAGCAAACCCCAAACTATTCCTGTTAGGCTAAGTTTCTTGGGTCTCTTAAACCTAAATCTTGCCTTTTGCCATTCATCCTTTGCTTATTCTGTCTCTGGAGAACTTCTAATCACTTTACACTTTTATATCTATTCCCAAAAGAAGGGACGAACTTCAACAGGTAAATTATCTTTGCAGTAAGGAATATGCTTACATAATTCTGGATGCCATATATTTATTTACACAATCCTACATGTTTAGTCTGTTTTTTATATTTGTATTCTTTTGAAGTTTATTTTTATTTTTATCTTTACATGTGTGTGTGTCTCTGTGTGTTTGTATGTGTGTAACTGAGTGACAAAACTGTTATAAGAGGCTGTTAGAACCCGAAGTTTCAAGTGTCTGTGAACCACTTGACAGAAGTGCAGAGAACCAGACTACTCTAGTCTTTGACATTAAAGCAAATACTTTCATTCTCTGTTAGTGTTAGGGTTTTTTTTTATTGCTATGAATAAACACCATGACCACAGAAACTTTATAAAGAAAATATTTAATTGGGTGGCTTACTTAGAGTTCAGAGGTTAAGTCCATTGACATAAAGGCAAGAACCATGGCAGAATACAGGCAGATTTGGTGCTGAGCTATCAGTCCTAAATTATAATGGCAACAGGATGATGACTAACACAATGTGCAGCAACCTCAACATAGGAAATTTTAGAGACCATCCACAGAGTGACACACTTTCTCCAACAATGGCAATACCTACTTCAACAAAGCCATACCTCCTAATATTGCCACCCTCTATGAGATTATATGGGCCAATTATATTCAAATTTCCACATATTGCTCCATTGCTCCCAAAGACTTGTAGCCATATCATAGTGGAAAAATAAATTCAGTCAAACATCAAAAGTCCCCATAGTCTATTACAATCTCAACAATATTTAAAAATCTAAAGTTCAATGTCTCTTCTGAGATTTACATAATCTCTTAACTGTATTTCTTTATAAAATATTAACAATAATAATACTTCCAACATATTTTTAATATACAATGGTATGGGAAATGTATTACCATTTCAAAAATTGGGAAAAAAAGTTATGATAAGAAAATACTGAATAAGGCAAGACTAAAAACTAGCTGGAAAGACTTCAAACTGCATTTTCATGTCAGATGTCTAACCACCTTTCAGATCTTTAACTCTATTCAGCTTTGTTGAGTACAATATTTCTTTCTCTTTGGCTAGTTCCACTGCATGCTAGCAGCACTTATTGGCAGGTATTCTACAAGTCTGACATCTCTAATATCTTGAATTCTTGAAAGCAATCTTGGCCTCAACTTCCCATCTTTTCCCAATACTACACTTTCACCCTTGGGTAGGTCAACCAGGCAAAGCTTCAACAAAGAAATAAGTGGTCTTACAGATGTTAAGAAATTATTGGACTTAACAGATATTTACAGAAGCTTTCATCCAAACACAAAGGAATATACATATTCCTCAGCATCTCATGGAACTTTCTCTAAAATTGACCACATACTTGGTCATGAAGGAAATAAGAATAGATACAAAAAAATGGAAATAGCCCCTTATATCATATCAGACCACCATGGCCTAAAATTAGAATTCAACAACAACAAAAAAATACAGTCAACAAACTCATGGAAACCAAACATTTCTACACTGAACCAACTCTGAGTCAGAGAAGAAGTCAAATGCTTTCTAAAATTGAATGAAAATGAATGCACAATATAACCAAACTTTAGGAACACAATGAAAGCAGTGTTAAAAGAAAAATTCATAGCACTATATGCCTATATGAAAAACCAAGAAAAATCTCACACAAGAGACCTAACAACTGACTTGAAGTCTTTAGAACAAATAGAAGAAAACTCACCTAGAAGGAGATCCATCTAGGTAGGAATTAATCAAATGTAGGGTTGACATTAGTACAATAGAAACAAAGAGAACTATACAAAGAATCAATGAATATAAAATTTATTCTTTGAGAAAGTCATCAAGATAGAGAAACCCTTATCCAAACTAACCAAAAGACAGATACACACATACACACACAAACACACACACACACAGAGAGAGAGAGAGAGAGAGAGAGAGAGAGAGAGAGAGAGAGAGAGAGAGAGAGAGAAAGAGAAAGAGAGAGAGTATTCAAATTGACAGAATCAGAAATGAAAAGGGAAACATAGCAACAGACATCCAGAAACTCCAGAGAATTATCAAGACATATTTTGAAAATATATACTCTACTAAAATGGAAAACCTAAAGGAAATGGACAGCTTTCTGGACAACTACCAATTACCAAAATTAAATCAAGAACAGATTAAAGACCTAAACAGACCTATAACACCAAAGATAATTGAAGCTATTAATAAAAGTCTCCCAAATGAAAAACCACAGAGCCAGATGCTTTTTTTGCAGAATTCTACCAGATATTTAAAGCAGAACTAATACCAATACTTAACAAACTGTTCCATTCAGTGAAAATGGAAGGAACAGTGTGAAACTCTTTTTATGAGGCCACAATCACCCTGATACTCAAGTCACTCAATGATGCAACTAAGAAAGAGAACGACAGACCAATATCCCTCATGAACATTGATGCAAACATACTCAACAAAATTCTGGCAAACCTATTACAACAACATATAAAAAAAGTTATCCAACATGATCAAGTAGCATCATCCCAGAAATGCAAGTATGGTTCAACATGTGAAAAACTATTAATGTCATTCATCATATAAACAAACTGAAGAAAAAAGAATACTACATTTCCTTCGATGCTGAAAGAGCTTTTGACAAAGTACAACATTCCTATATGATAAAAGTCCTGAAGAGATCAGGAATACAGGGAAAATCCTAAGTGTAATAAAGGCAATTTACAAGAAACTGATGGCCAACATCAAACTAAATGGAGAGAAACTCAAAGCAATCCCACTAATATCAGGAACTAGACAAGGGTGACCCATCTCCCCTTATCTATTCATTAAAGTTCTCAAAGTTTTAGCCAAATCAATAAAAGAACAAAAGGAGATTAAGGGGATATATATTGGAAAAGAAGAAGTGAAAGTATCTCTATTTGTACATAATAGGGTTGTATACATAAGTGATCCACAAATTTCTACCTGGGAACTCATACAGCTGGTAAACACGTTCAGCAATGTAGCAGGATACAAGATTAACTCAAAGAAATCAGCAATCCTTTTATACACTAAAGATAAAAGGGCTAAAAATTAAATAAGGGAAATATCACCCTTTATAATAGCTGCAAATAGCACTAGATGCCTTGCTGTAACTATAACTAAGGAAGTAACAAATCTGTTTGACAAAAGCTTTAAATCACTAAAAAAAGAAATTAAAGAGGATATCAGAAAATGGATAGAACTTCCTTTCTCCTGGATAGGCAGGAACAACTTAGTAAAAATGGCAGTCTTACCAAATATAATCTACAGATTCAGTGCAATACCCATCAAAATCCCAACACAATTTTATGCAGATCATGAAAGAATAATACTCAATTTCATTTAAAATAACAGGAAAACCAGGAGTGCCAAAACAATTTTGCTCCATAATAGAATCTCAGGAGCCATCACCATCCTTGACTTCAAGTTATATTATAAAACAACAGAAATAAAACAGCTTCATAGTGGCGTAAAAACAGACTTGTGAATCAATGAAATTGAGTTGAAGACCCCAACATTCACTCATACACTTATGAACAACTTATTTGTGACAAAGAGTTCAAAAATATTAAATGGAAAAAAAAGATTATATCTTCAAAAAATTGTGTTGGAATAACTGGATGGCAATATGAAGAAAAATGCAAATAGATTCAAGCCTATCACCCTGCACAAAACTCAAATCCAAGTAGTTCAAAGACCTCTAAATAAAATGAGCTATGGTGAAATTGA
The DNA here is from genome assembly GCA_004025045.1 of Sigmodon hispidus. NCBI lineage: Eukaryota > Metazoa > Chordata > Mammalia > Rodentia > Cricetidae > Sigmodon > Sigmodon hispidus. The sequence continues at coordinate 26,554 of PVIH01002954.1, forward strand.
TAGAAAAGAAAGTGGGAAATACCCTCAAATGCATTGCACAGGGAATCACTTCCTAAATATAACACTAAGAACAAAAATCAATAAGTGTGGGACCACCTGAAACAGAGAAGTTTTTGTAACACGAAGGACATAGTCATTAAGACAAGCAACAACCTACAGTATGGGAAAAGATTTTCACCAACCCTACAAGTGACAGAGGCCTGATCTATAAAACATATAGAGAACTCAAGAAACTCGAGCCCCAAACCCTGAACAACCCAATCAAAAATAGGGTTCAAGGAATTCTCAGCAAAAGAATTACAAATGGCTGAAAGGCACTTGAAAAAATGCTCAACATCTTTAGCCATCAGAGAAATGCAAAGCAAAACAAGGGTTCAGCAATACCACTATTGAGCATATACCCCCCTTAAGATGCACATTCACACCCTGAAAACATTAGCTCAACTACGTCCATAGCAGCATTATTCGTAATAGCAAGAACCTGGAAACAACCTAGCTGTCCCTCAACTGAGAAATGGATTAACAAACTGTGGTTCATCTACACAATGGAGTACTACTCAGCAGTAAGAAAAATAATATCCTAAAATTTGCAGGCAAATAGATGAATTTGGAGAATATCCTCCTGAGCGAGGTATCACAAACCCAGAAGGATAAGTATCATTAGTGGACTTTAAGCAAAAACTTTCTTATTTCATTGAAAGATGATAGGTGAATAAAGTGATTTAAAACACACACACATACTCACTCACACACACACAGACACACACAGACATGTGTGTGTGCACAAAAGCAGAAACAATCAAACAAACCAAAAAAAAAAAAAAAAAAAAAAAAAAAAAAAAAAAAAAAAAACAAAAACAAAAACAAAAAGAGAGAGGCAAACACATTTCTGGTTTAACTGTAAAAGCATTACTGAGCCAGAATTTGTGGTGGCAATTGTGCTTTCCTGGGCATTAGCTATGATCTATTCTGCTTTAATGTGTTTTCTTCATCTGTAGCTGAGCCTAACCTGGTTTGGGGAGCTTTAGATTTCATTTTTTATGCTTTATGTATTTTAGAGAAGTTTTGTTACTTTATGGGTTTTTTATGCTATATCGAATGCTTTACTTATATAAAGTTTGATATTGATTTTAAAATACAATAAAAATGCAAATTAATAGTAGATCTTCCCATTTTAAACTTTTAATTAAGAAAAATTTATTACAGGTTTATTCAGCAAGTTGAATTTTAGCTAATTCTAAATGTGACTGACAAATAAAAATAGTTATCATATATATATAACCTACAATATACACTTTCATTTACTATGAATACAATAGGTTTATTATGTCTTTTTAGGAAATTTTCCTTCATCTTGCTAAGGTTCTGGTAACATTCTTGCTATATATTTTCTGTTTATTTATTTGTCTTAGAAAGATTATTTTGTAAATAATAGTATATTTTGAAATAAATAATATTTCAAAAAATAATTTTGAAACACACCTGGGAACTCATTTTGATTGAATATATATATGTGTGTATATATATATATATATTTCATGCACACACAACCACACACACATATATGACATACATCAATAATACAAATATAATTGTTAATATTTACAATTTAAATACTTACCATGTACAATATTTTTTCCTACAAATCAACTTCCTATTCTCTTAAATAACTGTCAGGTTTATTTAAGATTTTGAGGGATGGGTTAGACATGGCTTTTGTTTCTAAACATTTTTCTTTCAGATGAACACATGCTTCATTTCAGAAATAGCCTATGAAATCATCTCTAAATATCATGTTTCACATTTTCTATGAATGATCTCATTTTTTGCTTTCTGTAAATTCTGAAACCTAAAAGTAGGCACAGAGCTCATGCACACTTTCATTTAATGTGACTAAAATTTAACTATTATAACATGATTTTATAAAATGTTTTCTCCTTTATACCTCTAAGGCATTGCTCACACACTTGCTGTATGCACTTGGTTTACTTACTTTTCTGAGAAGAATTATCTTGAATAGGATGTCAATTAAAACACACGTGGAAATTCTCAAATTTATGAAGCATTTTCAATCACATTTCCAATTATCTTGATTTTTTCTAGAACATTACTGAAAATTAAATCAAGTTTACTTTTTATAAGCTAAAAATTTCTGTATTAAGTATATCTATTGGCATTTAATAATATTTTAGCCTTTTCATTTTTTAACTTTTATAAAATTAATTACAATATTTTCTGAAGTATAAAAGACACATTATAGCTTTGGTCTAATATTTTCCTCAAATATTTTTAATGAAGCTAAATTTAAGTTTTACTTTTGCTCATTTTCTGATACTGAGTTCTGAATTATTCTGTTATTAAATACAAGCTATATAGTCTATATTGTTTCTGATAAAATTCCAAGAAAAAGTGATTACATTTTACTGGTATTTGCCCATTTTGATTTTTAATATGCACTACTTTTAAAATATGTTATAAAATTATAGGTACATTAACAACACTACATCCTTTCTTATAAAGTGTATCTTTATAAATAATTTGGTAAACTATATTTTACTTGTGGGAAGGTTTGATTTATACACAGTGATAATAAATAATGTTAAAAAATAACCCTAATTTGTGGTCAGAGTATAATAGCTATTGTTTAAACAAAGTTTACTGTTGCAACTGGTAAGATGCTGTCATCTTCATTGGTGTGACTCCTACAGTAACAATTTAACTGTGACACCATATTCTGTTTTCTGCATTGTTTATTACCTTCGAGGTGGGAAAATATACTGAACACATTTACACATCTAAAGTACCTTATATTGATATATATTATATTAATAAATACAAAACATATTAATAAATAAAAAAATAATTATATATGTATATATTCTGCAATTTGGCCAGTACACGTTTAGTTCATAAAGATAGGGCAAATGTTTAGAATAATAATTATAATAGTTATTTTTGCTTGACATTTTTACCAAAATGGCCTTATAAATAGCAAAGGAAAGTGATGTTTTAGTAGAAATTATTTAAATGTACAGAACCTGACTGCTTATATACAACTAACCAAGGAGTCAATTGCTGTATATTAAAAATAAGTGAATTCTCAAATTTAAACAGATGGTTTATATTTAGCTCAATACAAAATGTCCTCACAAGCTCAATTAAAATCTTGAGTCTTCTGTTGCACTTAGTTGCAACATATTTCTGTATAGGTCACATGGAAGCAAATGTATGTTTAAGCATTTTTCAATATAAAAAGTAGCACACAATTTAAAAGTATAAATTGACATAAAACTAGTAAGCATGTTAGTCAATATGTAGGTGAAATCAAATGATTCCTTTGCCTTCAGTCTATCTAAAAGAGGTAAATATCACAATATTTATGTGGTAAACTTAGTAGTTGCTATCTTTAAATTTTGTTTATGAATAAGATTCAATAAATTTAATTTAGAAATAAAAATTCCTTGTTAGAATTTTCCTCATGGAAATAAGGACATACAAAAATCAGATTACAAAATGGGAGAGAGATAAAAGCCATATGGCAAAATATAGATTTTTAGGAGTAGGTTAATTTAAGTTTAAGATCTAGTTGTGAATAAGACTAGTGTAAAAGCCAAGATTTCATAATCAATATTAAGTCTCCATGTCATTATTTTAAGCTGGTGGGTGAAAAGAAAGTCTGGCTCAGTTCATGTTATTGTAATAATTAAAATGTATTATTTGGGAAAATGATAATAAAATATATTATATTATCATTATATTATAAAAAACATAATTTACTATTAGGTACTGAATATAATTTTTGGTATTAACTCCAGCAAATATAACTGAATATTATTATCATTGAACTTTGGAAACAATTTTTAATAGTGCAATGTCATAAAATTTTTAGTATTTCTTGTAAAAATAACATTAATATATCCAGAATTGTGGATTGTCTTTTAAAACACACAAACTGATATTCCTGATATAATGAATAACTATGACACCATGCTTTGTTTTCTGCATTGTTTATTACCTTCAAGGTGCCAAAATATGCTGAGCACACATACCTTTTAAGTACCTTATATTGATATAGTATATTAATAAATACAAAATATATTAATAAATAACAAAATAATTACATTTATGTGTATATATGTATATTCTGCAACTTTGGCCAATATATATTTAATTGTCAAGTTAGTCATACACATTATTTTGATATAGAATTTCTTTAGATATCATTCTGATGGAGAGCCTAAGAATGTGGGAACTATTCTGACAAAGCATATTTCTCCTGAAGGGACTAAACATTTTCAGGTGCCAAATTTAGAGGAGTTTCTAATGAAATTAAAAGTTATTATTTTACAAATATATATATATATATATTATTGAAGATACAATAATAATGCGTATGATGTCTGTCTTGGACCATAAGAACTGATAAATGCTCATAACATGAACACAAATAGTCAAGTCATAACTTCATTTGGTTACCACACACCACTGGTAGTCCACAACCTGGCAATGTGGTCTACTGTGTCTGTGTTTCATACTGAATGAGTGTCTTATTCCCCTTTGAGTAGGCATCCTGTATTCACAAGAGATCCTCTATATCATAGAGCTAAGTTTGTTTTCTTTTTCTAATGATTAAATATTTTCTTCCATTGTATAGGTCCAAAGTGGTACCCTTCTCGAGTTGGCCTACAACTAGAGTGTGGTAAGATCAATTTAACTGAATCAATTTATTTTACATTGGATCTGTCTTCTGACCCAATAACTCACATTTATTACTTAATTTATGCATGTAAATACCATCTCATTTAAGGCTCATGGTTCAGTGCTTCTCCATTTTAACTTTGAATAACTTTCTTTATTGATTTCATAGAGTATCATGATAAAGAAAGGAAAAAAATAATAAAATTGAAGAAAATACATTTACTTATAGATGTAACATTACCAGAATTTCAACAAATAAGTCTATAAGTGGGTTCTAAAGAACCAATATTTTTAATTTTTTCTTTTTTATCTTTTTTTTTATTTTAAAAGTTTTTTCCCAACCTATGACTGCCCTCTCTCTTACCTCCTCCCAGTCCTCCCCAAGGCACCCATTTCCCCATTCATTCCCCATGGATGGCAAAGAATCCCTAGGTCAGTCAGCTTGGTCTGGCATACCAGTTGAGGTAAATCCAAGAGTCTACCTCCAGTATTAAGGCTGAGAATGGTATTCCTTAGGGAATGGGCTGTAAGATGTCAGTTCATGTATCAGTAATAAATTCTGGTCCTATTACAAAAGAATCCACAACTACCCACTGCATTTGACTGTCACCTACATTTGGAGAATGGAGAGTTTAGTTGCTTTCCATGAATGTTCCTCATCTATCATTTCAGAGTTAGTGAGCTTTCAGTAACTCAGATCTGTCATCTCTGTGGGTCTCTTCAATATCCTGTTCTCTTTGCTTATATATTCTCTCCTCTCTCTCTCTCTAGCTGGACTGGGAGCTTGACCTGGTGCTTAGATATAAATCTCTCCTTTTGCCTTCATCTATTGTTGGAAGAAGGTTCTCTAGTGGCAATTAGGGTGGTCTTTTCTTTGATAATAGTGGAAGTCCTGTTTAGGCACACTCATCACTATTAATTATATTCCTTGCCTGGGACATCTAAGAAATTCCAATGATTGAAAGATACCTTAAAAATTTCTAAACATCCTTTGCCATCAGAGAAATGCAAATAAAAATAACTGTGAGATACAATCTTACACCAGTTAGAATGGGTAAGATCAAAAGTACAGATGACAGCCTATGCTGGAGGGGATGTGTAATAAGGAGAACACTCCTCCATTGCTGGTGGAAATGTAAACTGTAGTAGTTTCTGTATCATGCCTGACCAATTCTAAAACTGAAATCATTTAGTCTCAAATAAATATACAGAGGCTTATATTAATTTCATGCTGATTGTCTTATATATCAGGCATATTCTTTGCTAACTTTTATGATTTAACCCATTCCTATTCACCTATCTTGTCACATGGCCTGTGGCTTACCTAAATTCCTTTACATCCTCCTCCTTGTCAGCAGCTCACAGCATCTCCCTGAGTGTCTTTTTTTTTCCTTTTTATATATGCTTAGATTTCCCACATGCTTCTAAAATGCCTTGCCATATACCAAAACAGTTCCTTTATTATCCAATGATATCTTACAATGTATAGAAAGACATCCCACATCACTTCCCCTTTTCTGTCTAGTAAAAAAGAAAGGTTTTAATTTCAATATAGAAAAAAATACATTTAACAAAACAGCCGTCAATCAAGAATTACAGTTTCAATATCTAGTCTATTTATATTTATAAAAATTAAAGAAAATATTGTATCATCTACCTTTTCCTTGTAAGTTCAATGTTTCACATCTAATTTATTTATTATTATAACTAAAGAAACCATAACTATAATTCTCTAATTTTCAACTCCATCAAAAACCACAAATTGATATAATATTAAATAGGAAATGCAAGCAACTTCCAAAATCTACAAACCACATAGATGACATCTGGCTGCCTGAATAGTCACCCAACACTCCATTGTGACATTGGGGCACACATCTTTAGGCTACAGGCCTAGAGTCTCTGGCAATTTTTTTGAAACATGAAATTTAGAGAACTATCACATTTATTCTGGCATAATTTGTTCGCCACTTCTGTCTGAGTCCTGCAGTAGGTCTGGCAATATCTGTGAAGCATGAACCTGAAGGAACATCTTGGCTTTTTTGGCAACATTCAGAGGTCACTTTCTTATGGGTGCTGCCCATCCAGTTTATACACAATACTGTCAGGCAGTTAAAGCAAGAACAGTTTTGTGTCCAATGGCAAACCTTTGCCATGAAAAGTAAACTTCATATGAAGTTTTTTTGATGCCCATTATCCTCTTGAAGTAGATTGGTACTTCCAGGAACAGACGTGATTCACTGTTCACAAATTTTAAGTTTTTAAAATATTTTAAATGCCATATTCTGTAGGTCTTTGAAGTGTTTGAATATTATTTATCTAACTGAAATATATCTCTGTATACCTAAAATGTCTAACTATCATGAATATAAGCTTGATTATCATAAATGATCCTGGGAAGCAGTGTTAAATATTATGGAGCTGTGTTTTTAAACCCATAGTTGTTTTTCTAAACTCAAAAGCAGCATCTAGGAGAAGCCTCTCTGTATCACAACCCATGAAAGAGACTGGGAGAAGTGTCAAAGCTGCTCAACTTTTGATGGCTGACATCCAGCAACATTCTGCGGGCAGTTCTTTGGAGATGAGTCTCTATGTTGCTGCTGGCATGAGATTGCAGGATCAATGTGGTTCTGGTTTTGTGCATTCAAAATTCATTTTAAGGCTTTTTTAAAAATTGTCCGATGGTAGGCACCATTTGTGGTAAAAGGTTTCTGACCTGTCAGTTCTGGCTTAGCCTTGAGATTTGAACCTGGAGCCCTGCTTGGTCCAAGTAATTATACAAAAACTTATATTGATTATAAATTTTACAGTCACTTTTGAAATCAGTATGACATTTCCTCAGAAAGCTGGGAATCAATGTACCCAATTATCCAGCAATATCATTATTGGGTAAATACCTAAATGAGGCACAACTTTACCATAATGGCCTTAACTCAACTATGTTTATAGTATCACAATTCTTAATAGCAGGAACCTGGAAAAAACATGCATGCCCTTAAATTGAAGAATGGATTAAAAAAATATGGTACATATACACAATGGAGTATTACTCAGCAGAAAAACAAAACAAAACAAAATTTTCAGACAAATGTATGGATTTGGAGATTATCATCCTAAGTGAGTTATCACAGACACAGAAGGATAGACTTGGTATGTACTTACTCATAATTCAACTTTAGACATAAAGCAAAGGATAAACAGGCAACAACACAATCCTCACACAGCTAGGTAACAGGAGGAAAGTAAAAGAGACTTCCATAAATCTTCCTGACAAGGGGAAAGAGAGAAGATCTCCTGAATAAATTGAGATCATACAGGAGAGCAAGCAAGGAGAGGCTGATGAGAGAAGCAGAAAGTTGAGTATAGGGAGTAGCAGAGAGGGAGAACAAAGAAATAGATATCTTGATAGAGGGAGCCATTGTGGGGTTTGAGAGAAACCTGGTGCTAAGGAAACATTTAAGAACCAATAATATTGACATTACAGCTGCTAAATCTCACCTTATAGGTGACCTGTAGCAAGTATAAATGTTTAAATTTTTTAAAAGTGTGTTTTATGCATTTTTAAACAACTTAGTGTATTTGTTATTAAGAAACAATTATCAAGAAGTTACAACTTAGAACATATTGAGTAAAAATTAAGTTGATTTTCTTGTTCTTTCTATTTTTTTATTCCATGCTAATGGTCATGCTCACCACTGTCAAGCATCACTAGAATTTAAGTCTAATCCTTATTTCTCTAAATCTATGGGAGAGACTCTTTCTTCTTAAAGATTCAACTTTTTATGAAACTTGTTTGTTGAAAATATAGAGATCTATTACCGTTTTAGAATTAATATGATTTTAGTCTGAAATGGATATTAATCAATTATATTTCAAAGCAAATTCCAACCTCACTGAGTTCAAAAGTGCAAAAGTCTTGCCTTGCTTCTATAAAGCTTTACCATCTATAATTTGTACAAAGTAAATGGTTGCATTATTTGATCAAATCTCTAACACAAAGACTTATGGCATCCGCATCCATAAGTCACACTTTAAGGGACCAAAGGACTTGTTAGGACAAATCATCTAGTGGTCAAGACATTTTTCTATTTTCAGAGTTGGTTGATGAGACCTGAAAGTGGTTTGAGCAAAACAAAACTGGTTACAATATGTCTAGATAGAAATTTGCTGGTTTTATTTGTTTCAGAGTGAATTCATACATCAAAGAAGTGTATTGTTCAATGTGAAGTTTCTTTTACTCAGTTTTAAGTTTAATTTTCTTCTTAACTATTTGTGAAACATTTGTTGTAATTCACGGTCAATAACAAAAGTCAAAAAATTCTATAAATCTGTCTGTCTCTGTGTGTTAGTGTGTATGTATATGTGTTATATGTGTTTGTATGCATGTGTGATGTTTCTTCAGAAATCTATAGAGGACAATGGGTCAACAAGTAAAGAGTTTATCATTCAATTTGTATTTTCAGTACTCATGTAAGAGAGAGACAGAGGCATGTGCCTGAAACCCAGGGACTGCCAGAAGGTGGTAATGACAGGAGGAACCTGGGATCAAGAAGAGAGTTGAAAAATACAAGAAAGATACTAAAGCCAACTTCTTCCTTTTTTATTTATAAAATGAAGTCTTTTCTATCCATGTATCCCTTTGCTCTCCCCCAAAATCCCTCCCAGTCAGGCTTCAGCCTCCCTCCTCCCCACTTACCCTTCCTCTCCCCCAAAAGTACAAGAAGTCCCAAAGTGGATTAGCTCAACCTCTACTCGAGGTAAGTCCAATTTCTTCCTCCTAATATCTAGACTGAGTTAGGTGTTCCACTTGAGGGAATGAGCTCTGAAGTGCCAATCCAAGCACAGAAACACAGTCTTATCCCTCCCCTTGAGGCTCCACATACTGCCCATGTCAGTGGACAGTTGCCTATCATTGAATATCCTAGTTCCTTCTCCTGATGGTTCATCGGTTGCTGTTCTTGATTCAGTGAGCTGCCCAGAGCTCCAGCCAGCCATCACTGTGGAAGTTTTCCTCATAATCTCTATCACCTTGCTCATGTAGAATCTCCTCCCCCGCATTCAGCTGGACCAGGAACTCAGCCCAGTTCTCACCCATGTATCTCTGCCCCTACTTCTATTCATTTTTGGATGTAAGTTCTGTGATGGCACTCTATCTTCCACCCACAAATGCCGAGGAGGATGCACAAACATATAAATCTCCCTCAATACCCCCCCACAAACTCACACAGAGTTTGGTATAATTTATAATATATCTAGTTTGTTCTTTTCAAAATTTTGTATTTGTGGGAATACATTAAAGAACGGAAACATTCAATATTCTGTTACTTAGTTATTAAAGACAATAGCAGAGTCTACATTGGTTTGCCTATTAAAGAACCCAAGAAGTGTATGACAGAAAGATTTTCAGCATACATTTAAAGACACAAAAATAATACAAAACTTTATGTTACAAACAGTTTATGATGTTATGCATTATTGTCATAGTAGTATTGACTATTTTAATACCAAATTGTTTTCCATGTCATATTCACCTGAAGATCAGAGATAAGAGCCAGCCAACAGAGTAAGACATAGAGGTCAGGATACTGGCACACAACTTTAATCCTAGTATTTGGAAGGCAGAGACACCTCTGAACTTCTGTGAGTTCAAGGCCACTCTGAGCTACATGAGATTAATCCAATCCAGGAGAGAAACAGAGCTAGGGAGTGGTGAGACAAATCTTTAACTCCAGCACTTTGGAACACTTGTCTCTGCTCCCAGTACTTAAAAAGCACATGGGCCTTTAATCACAGTAAATAATAATCATGGAAAACTAATAAAGAAGAATTATTATTTATGAAAAAGTTCAAAGGGAAAAACTCTCTGATAAAAGAAATATTAATATGTTAAGAATTTCCTGGAAAAGTTGGACTGTACCATGAGGCTTCATTCAGCAGGTCAGATCCTCCAGCCAAGAGCACTAGAGAGAAGAAGGTGGCTGGTTGTATATGTGTGCCCAGATTTTAAGCTGCCCTCCAGCTATGCTAATAATACTTTGCTCCAAAGTCATAGATATTCCCAGATCCATACTGGGTAAGAGGCCACACCTCTAAGTCAAGGTACTAGTACCTGCGCTACACCATTAGGAAAGTGGTTTGGATGAGCAGAGAAAGGTAAATAAGGTGGGAGGAGACAGAGTTTGCCACTTCTCTGAATGCTGAAGCCTCAGAAACATTCAGTCTGAGGATTTGTGGAGACAGAATCTTCCTCTTTTGACTGAGGCGTTTGTTGTATCATGGTCTGACATTTATATGATCCTGGAGATGGAACTGTAGATAAGAAATTGTTAGTTGAAAATTATACCAAACAAAGGGGAGGAATAAGTTCAGAGAGGTGTTAACACTTTATCAGTTCTCAAACATTAGGCACCTGGTAACCATACCTTTGGCCAAAACATACTATCTATTATGCAGCCTTGTGTGTTGGGGTGAAAGGTGTTAATCTTAGATTCTCTGACCTTGAGTAAAAATAAAAAACAAAGCAGGAGTTGGAAAATTTGTGGGCTCCTATAGAAGTTGGCAAGGTGAGAAATAGATATGGCTTGTTCCTCTGTCTCTCTGATCTTTTAGCATTTGCCCCAATATATGGCTCTGGGATTTTATTATTAATACCAGTTAGAATTGCGCAATAATGACACTTAAAAGTAACCTCCAATTTTAGTAATGCAGATATACAACACACACACCACATAAAACCTAGTTTATCTGTTTAGGATACAGGAAAGCTGGAGCAAAGTGATGATAGAGTTGAATTTTCATGGAAAAGTTCTCTAGTCATTTCCTTCCATCTTTTTATATGAGCTAAGTACAAAGGAAAAAAAAAACCTTAAGACAAAAACCCTACTATACACCACCCATTAATCAATTTTAATATATAAACCATTCAAAATAATTATAAAATAACTTCATATAATACCTTTAATAAAATTTTCAAATAAACTTACCAATATTATAAAAATAATTGTAAATGTTTATAGTCAATTTATTAGAACGTAACCCTTAATTTATTTTTACAAAACCCCACAAAAATACCATCGTCCACAAGCCAACATAAAACAACCTAATAAAAAAACTATGTTCCTTTCCCAGAAGTTTGTCATCTAGAAATTATAAATAATTAGAATTCTAACAAAATAATTATAAATTAATCTCAAATAAAAAAATAAAATAATACTATAAACATAAAAACTCCTTTTTTTTCCTTCCCCTTTCTTCTTCTTAGATTAGAGATCATTGTTTTCAAACATTAGTTTGGGGTTATGGTCCCTAAACCACAGAAGTGAAAAGCATGACATGATAATACAAAGAGTATAATACAAATAGACATGATAATACAAAGAGTATAATACAAACAAGCAAATTACTTTAAAAAAATAGATAAATAATGTTATATCCACCTACAAATAACTATTAACTGAAAAATAAACCAAAAATAAATTGTCATCATATAAATACTTATATATTAGTACAAATGAAGATTATTCTATACGTTTAATTAAAATAATTCATATATTAATACAAAATTAAATATATACTTTACATGATTTTGCCTCGATTCAAAATAGTTTACACATTAATGCATATTAAATATATTGTCATTTCCATAATACAATTTCTGCTTGTTTGTTCATAGTAGTCATAACATTTGTTATAATATATACACAAGTTATTTTATATAACTCTGTTTAATATTTAATTCAATAATATATTGTTAAAATACTATTGTCATTTTATACAATATATATCCTAATATTCATAAAATTGCCACACTTAAAGTTATTATACAAAAATTATACACTCATTTATAAAATGCCTATTCTGTCATTGTCCTCTCCTAAATCTTAAAAATTGCCCTCTCATACTTCATTCCTTCAAATAATATATTTTCCCTCTCAAGTCTTAAAAAAGTTAAAAAATAAGTAATTAAAATTACTATCACTTCATATTTTAACAAAACATTCAAATATTAAAATTTTATCATTCAAAATAAACAGCCTTAAGACAATGCCTATACATTGGTTCATATCAATATTCTAAACATTAAAATATACCTTTTATTTATTACTTATTAATTATACTAAAACCTTACTTATTTAATACCTTTCTCTTCCCAGACGAAACCGTATAATAATCCCTATAATATGTAGTTCTATAATTAATTTAAAACTTTCTTATTTAGACAAAACAGGGAAATTTAGCAGGAAATCACAATTTACCCAGGTAAATACTTGTGACATAAAAGAACTGAATCCAATTAGGGTGTGGCTAGCTGCGGGGAAACCGGGGATGAAAAGATGAATCAGTCTCTTGGCCACAGCATACTCCTAGAAGAGGCCCCCTTCCATTGCCCTTTCCCTTTTGATCTCACCAGAATTGCAGTTATACCATAGATGTTTCTTTTTTTCTTTTTTTGTTTATTATATTTATTTAACTAAAGATTTTTAACTTATCTTTTTTTTATTTATTATGGGCAAAGTCATATTTTTTTTTATCCATGTATATGCTTGTTCATACTTCTTTTGCCCTCCAGCCACTTCCTGTCCCTCTCTCTTCTCCACATCACTTTATCTCCTCCTCAGCAATGGCAGGAGGTCCCAAGGTACCAAAGTGGCTTAGTTCAGCATCCACTCCTGGCAGATGATTTCCTCACCCCAACATCAAGACTGGATCACTGTTCCTCTGGAGGTAGTGGAAACCAAGGAGCCAGTCCAAGGGTTTGAGATTTCAAGCAGTTGGCTGGTTGTGCTTTGCAGCTTGGATATGCTTTTGCTTTTTTGTTTAGTGTACACTAATGAGTGAATACATTCCTTGCTTATGTTTCTGGGTTTGTAATACCTAGCTCAGGAGGATATTCTCCAAATCCATCCATTTTCCTGCAGATGTAAGAATATTATTTTTTCTTACTGCTGAGTAGTAGTCCCTTGTGTAGATGTATCACAGTTTGTTAATCCGTTCTTCAGTTGAGGGACATCTAGGTTGTTTCCAGGTTCTTACTATTACAAATAATGCTGCTATGAACATAGTTGAGCTAATGCCTTTGGAGTATGACTGTGCATCATGGGAGTATACACCCAGAAGTGGTATTGCTGGGTCCTTGGGGAGATTGATTCTCAATTTTCTGAGAAACTGCCATACTGTGTTCCAAAGTGGCTGAACAAGCGTACACTCCCACCAACAATGCAGGAGTGTTTCCCTTGATCCGCATCCTCTCCAGCATAGGCTGTCCTCTGTGTCTTTTATCTTAGCCAATCTGACAGGTATAAGGTGGTATCTCAAAGTTGTTTTGATTTGCATTTCTCTGATGGCTAAATTTGTTGTACACCTTTTCAAGTGCCTTTCAGCCATTCGTAAGTCTTCTGCTGAGAATTCCCTTTTTAGCTCTGAACCCCATTTTTTGATGGGTCATTCAAGGTTTTGGGCTCTAGATTCTTGAGTTCTCTATATATTATAAAGATCAGTCCTCTATCACTTGTAGTGTTGGTGAAAATCTTTTCCCATTCTGTTGGCTGTCATTTTGTCCTATTGACTGTCCTTGGCTTTACAGAAACTTCTTAGTTTCAGGAGGTCCCACTTATTGATTGTTGTCCCTAGTGTCTGTGTCACTGGTGCTATATTTAAGAAGTGGTCACCTGTGTCAACTCGTTGGAGGGTATTTCCCACTTTCTTTTATATCAAGTTCAGTGTGGCTGGGTTTATGTTCAGGTCTTTGATCCACTTGGATTTGAGTTTTGTGCAGGGTTATAGGCTTGGATCTATTTGGAATTTTCTACTAACTAACATCCAGCTATGCAAACACCATTTGTTAAAGATACTATCTTTTTTCCATTGAATATTTTTGGCCTTTTTGTCAAAGATCAGGTGTTCATAGGTTTTTAGGTGAATGTTAGGATCTTCACTTCAATTCCATTTTTCCACAAGTCTGTTTTTATGTCAGTATCAGGCTGCTTTTATTATTGTTACTTTGTAGTATAACAGGAAGTCAAGAATGGTAATGCCTCCTGAAGTTCTTTTGTTGAACAAAATTGTTGTGGCAATCCTGGCTTTTTTGTTATTCCAAATGAAAATGAGTATTGTTCTCTCAAGGACTGTAAGTAAATGTGTTGGGATTTTGATGGTAATTGCATTGAATCTGTAGATTGCTTTTGGTAAGATTGCCGTTTTTTTACTATGTTGATCCTACCTATCCAGGAACACAGGAGAGCTTTCCATTTTCTGATATCCTCTTCAATTTCTTTGTTCAGTGATTTAAAATTTCTGTCAAACAGATCTGATATTACTTTGGTTATACTTTCCCCCAACTATTTAATGTTATTTGCAGCTATTATAAATGGTGATGTTTCCCTTATTTCTTTTTCAGCCCTTTTATCTTTAGTGTATAGGAGGGCTACTCATTTCTCTGAGTTAATCTTGTATCCTGCTACATTGCTGAAGGTAGTAGAATTTTGTGAATCACTTATGTATACAATCATATCATCTGCAAATAGAGACAGTTACACTTCTCATCAGAGAAGCACTGAGGCTTTTAAATTAAGACCTATAAATGTTTCTAAAATAATATTACCAGATTATAATAAAAGACAAATTTATTCTACTATAATAAGGAAAGCAGATACATAAATTTCTCAAATGGAATGTTTCATGTGTTATAGTATTTATATTTGTTATATAATTACTACAAAATTCTAATTCTGTGTATTCACTGCTTCATATTAAGATATTCCTTGTCACTATGCCAGAAAATTATACTAAAATACAATTTCTCTTTATTTTAGGTGGCCCTTTTTTGAAAGACTTTATCACTGTTCAAAGTATTGCAGCTTCCTCAATTATTACACTCTATTTTACAGACTTAGGTCGACAAGTCAGTTTGACCACAGTAAGTTTCAAATATATTTTATTACATACACCCCAACTTAGAATTCCATGTTTAAATTTAAAGATTTTTTTGTGGTAATAGAATTTCTACTATAGTTTCATTAAAATTAGTGTTTAAAGTTCTATTGAAGTTCCAGATATTTGTGGTTACAATAGATTGTAAATGTTTGTTGGTTGGTTTGTTTAACATGAATTGAAATTAAAGAGGGGAATCCATTTATTTACTTTATGGCTTTTCTACTGAAGAATACTACTTTAGCCTTTTTAAGAAGCTTAGATATTTCAAGGATATTCTTTATACTGGAATTATAAGGTGTAGATGGAATAGTCTGTATAAAATAGGGTGTAATACAGAAATATTAAGAATGAAGGAGTATGATCTGTTTCTTTTTTTGCATTCGGTTTTTAGGTTTCTTTTCCCACCACTAAGAATAATATTATTCAAAATTTCCTCATCTAAGTGATATAGAAACAGAAGGGCTACACCAAAGGAAATGAAGGGGAAAATTTTTAAAACCACTTTAAGAGATTGAACTATTCATGATTGATGCAATTCAGTAATAGAAAATCTCCAATGAAAGAGTGAATAGTTTAGATCATTTTGGTTCACAAAAAAATCTAACATAATAATTATTGCAATAATCTTCAGGAAATGTGGCCCCTTCCATATTTATTTTCTTTTCTCAATAGGCAATTTTCTGTATACTTTTTTCAAAAGTGAACATTTGTGCTTTGAATTACAATATGATATATATTTGTAATGTGCTATATCAGTAATTTTTAGTCAGATGGATTTGGTTTTCTCTCACTGAAATAAATTTTATCATTTGTAGTATTTAAAGTGCTTTCTAGCTACAATCAATTTATGGAAATGGAGAGAGATTGCTCAGTCCTTATACAGAGCCCCTGGTTCAAATCACAACACTCACTTCACTCTTACAATTCTAAATCCAATGATGTTTCCTGGCCTCCACAGGCACTTTATGCAATGCCCACATTGCACAGACATACACATAGACAAAAGATATATACCATTGAATAAACAAATATTTCTTTCTGCTGTTATTTAAAAATGTTTTATTCATTTTACATACTAATTGCTCCAAAAGGGTAAAGCTTCTCATGGAGAGTGAACAAAGCTTATTACATTTAGCTTACGCTGGTCCAAGCCCTCTCCACCCTGCCCTGCATCAAGGCTGTACAAGGTGTTCCTCTATATAGTAATGGGCTACAGAGAGCCTCTTCATGCATCAGGGATAAATCTTAATCCCACTGTCAGAACCTTCTTAAACAGACCAAGCTACACAAATATCTCTGGTATGCAGAGTGCCTAGTCCAGTCCCATGCAGGCTCTGCAGCTGTTGGTCTAAATTTAGTGATTTCCCACTAGGTACTAGGAATTAACATAGCCTTTTTCTTCCTTTTTTATTTAAGTTTTTTTTCCTTTTACATACCATCAACTAGTCCCTCTCCCTGTCATTTTCCCATTTCCCCCAAACACACTTTACTCACAACCCAACCCACAAATTCTCAAAGGGAATAAATTGAGAAGTTACCACAGACTAGAATAACAAGTTGAGTCAAGACTTACTCCTTCCCTCTGTATTAAGGCTAAGCAAGGCATTCCCCCATAGGGAGTCTGCTATCAAAAGCCAGTTCTACTCAGGGATAATTCCTGGTCCTATAGCTAGGGTCCCACTAACCGATTTATGTAAGCATTTGTTAACCTCATGCAAAGAGCCTAGTTTGGTCTCATGCAGACACTCCAACTGTAATTCTAGGGTTTATGTACCTTCATTAGCTCAGTTCAGCTGACTTTGTGGTTTTCTCCATAGTGCTCTTGATCACCCTTTCTTGCCTAGTTGCTCCACTCTCTCTTCAACTAAACTCCAGGAGTTCAGACAAGTGCTTGGATATGGGTTTCTGCATCTGCTTATATCAGCTATTGGATGTAGGTTCTATGATGAAAATTAGGGTAGTCATTAATCTGATTACAGTGGAAGGCTAGTTGAGGTACCATCTCCAGCAATTTTATGACTCTTACCTCAGGCCTCTTTGTGGGTTCCTATGGAACGTCCTAGTACCAGGTTTCTCCCTAAAACCATGATAGCTCACTGTGTCAAGATATCTCTTTAATTACACACTCTCTCTGTCTCTACCCCAACTTGGCTATCTCTATTCCTTATCTTCCTATCCTCTGTAATCTCTCCTCTACACCACTTCCTAAATTAACACAGAAGATCTTAATCAGTTCTTCTTCCTGGGGCAATCCATGTATAATCATCCATTCCTCTCATGGTCTTCCTCTCTACCTAGCTTCTTTGGACTTGTGGAATTTTGCCTGTTCACCCTTTGCTTTGCTTTTACTATCCATTTAAGATTGAATACATTGTTTTTCTTTCTGGTCTTGGTTACCTAATTCAGAATTGTTTTCTAGTTCCATTCATTTGCCTATGAATTCCATGAGATTATAGTTTTTTGCTGCTGAGTAAAATTTCATCATGTAATGTACCACATTTTTATTATCCGTGATTCAGTTGAGGGGCATCTATGTAGTTTTTAGGTTTTGGATCTTATGAAAAATGCTTTTATAAACACAGATGAACAAGTTTTCTTGTGGTGCAGTTGAACATCTTTTGAGTATATACTGAAGAATTGTATTGTGATTTGCATTTTTTTGAGAAACCACTATACTGATTTTCAGAATAGCAATAGAAGTTTACATTCCTACCAGCAGTGGTGAAGTGCTCCTTTTTCTCCATATCCAATAAAAATTCTCTTTAGTGGTTTTGATCTTAGCCATTCAGACAGATGTGAGATGGAATCTCAGAGTTATTTTGGTTTGCATTTTCCTGATGACTAAATATGTTTAGCACTACCTTAAATGTCCTTCAGTTATTTGAGATTCTTCTGTGGAGAACTTTTTGTTTAGATCTATACCCCACTGTTTAATTGTGTAAGTTGTTTGTTTCATCAGTTCTTTATATATTTTAGAGATTGTCCCTGTATTGAAATTGTCTTTTCCCATTTTGTAGGTTATTTTTTGGTTTTATTAATCATGCCCTTTGTCATAACAAGCTCCTGATTTTCAAGAGGTCCCATTTATTGATTGTTGTTCTCAGTGTTAATAGTAATAGTCTGATCTTTGTATTGTCTTAAAATTTATTTGACATCATCAGCTTGATTTTAATAGGCACAATTCTGGTAATGTTTCTGCATATTCTGTATCTGATATATAGCATTAGTTAATTGAACATGTTTTTCCAAATATATATATTTCTTCATCTGTGGCTTCTCTATCATCCTTCTAGGTTTACATTTTTTTTGTATTCTTCCTCTCAATGTTTGTCAGTATCTAAACTGAATCTTATCTTTATTTCTCTAAGCATAAAGAATTGATATGTTTAGGCATAAGTGAGCTAATACTATTATTTAAACTTTTGGGAAATTCTTGTTTTAAAATCTGTTCTTATTCTTGGTTTGAATCACAATACCTCCAGTAATAATGTACAAACATTTTGAATAAATGCAGGCAATTTTCTGTAAAGATTTAATTATTTTTGGACATTGAGATAAAATTAATGTTGAAAACAATTTATTCCACTCCAAATGCATAACTGGATCAATGACTTTGAGATATTTTATTGAAATTTATGACTGAAACAATTTCATGTTGGGATTAATATTCATGGCAACATTTTTATAAGGCCACCTTTATTCTGGACAAATAACATCTCTGGATTTTAAAATTTCCTTTATCAACAATGTAGGAAAAAATGCACAACTTTTTTTTTCTTCAAAAGCTTTATTGACTGGATCAATCACTTTTTCAGAGTCCATTTTTGCAAATAACAATAAGAGATTAATTTATTTTGCTATAATCTAGTAGCATCTGATTCCTGGAAAAATCATAAAATAGTTTTCATTAACTTTTTCCTTTAACTCATTATTATTCTTTGTTTGAATTACTCAGTACCTATACAATATTTACATAGTATATATTATTCAAACAAAAGATTAAAAATAAAGAAAAACAATATTTTTTAACACTATACTACCATCAGTAATACTCACTAATGCAAAGTGATATTAAATGTTAGTGAATACCTATATTTTTAATATTGTATCATCGTTTCACAGTTGTTTAAAACCACTGTATATTATTATTGATTTTCTATATTTCAGAAATGTTATTTAATTTTTTCATGAGTAATCACAAATATAGAATATGAATGCAAACTATAATTGCCATAATAATGATAACACTAAAATAATTCTATGAAATCATAAATACATTGAAAATTTAATGTATAGAATTTAATCTATAACTGCAGTTTTTATGTTCTTATTAAAATATTATTTTGTCTCTTTATTGTATACTGCATATTTCTCTCTTTATTCAAGTGGTCTTGGGTACACCTGAATACATTCAATCATGTTCCAGACTTATTCTCTATAGTAAGAATTATCATGGCTGAACACATAGATCTTGAACACATTCAAATGTAATTTTCTTTGGTTTTAATGTAAGTAGGATACAAGGATTCCTACACCATGTAGATTGCATCATCCAATAGAAAAAGCAGACAACTTATTTACATTGTGCAGAAGTTGTAAAATTTTATGGACACCATTTTATGTGAAGATTTCAGCTATGCAAGTTTTGGTATCATGGAAGCCTAAAGTAAACTTTCCTTAGTTACCAAAGATAAAAATACTCCAAAGGATCACAAGTACCTACATTATCTAGCTAAGGTAAAACATTTTTTCAAGAAAATCATGACATAAGTGTAATGTAGAGACAATTGATAGGAAAAGCATATTAACACATTATGAAATAAATAAATAATAACTTAAATATCATTCATAAATTCTAAATATATACAAGACCTTACTGTTTATAATGGAGATTCTAGACTTTTGGATTCTTCCACATGCTTTGCCTGCCTGTGCATTAAGATATTCTTGCACTCTATTATGATTTTTTCATAAGAACAGCAATTCCATTCTGTATGCTACCACAGAAATTTATTAATGTAGTCTTTGCTCTTTATTATATAACAATTTGATAACATTTTCAGTTTAATAAAGTATCTATCATCTTTTCTTTTATTTGCACTCAAATGAATGTTTTGAAAAAGATATTGTCCAAAAGTTAGTGTTTTTCTTCAGTGTATTCAAGATTCATAATTCTCATCTAGTTTGCTTTTGAATGATGTTTCCAGAATTCACAGTTTTTGTGATAGAATGTTGGATTTTAAATTAAAATTGTCTGTGAGAATACCATCCTGAATTTTATTTAAAAGATGACAGAAAGAAGAACATAGTTTAATTTCCTCTGACTCTTTAGAACTTCATACATAATATCTGATAAAATGTTATTAGCTTAAATTATAGTGGATTTTTCAACATTATTGTTAAATAAAACTTTTTTCATATTGGATATATCATATGGAATTTTCTAAATTTTGACCTTGGTGAATCAAATGGCATTAAAATAAATATTTAATTTTTTGTATACAGAAAATAACCTCATCACAAAATAATAACTGAAACTTATTATAGAATTTTGAGGATTAATAATATTATTCTCCCTTTCTTTTTTCTTATTACTTCTATGTTCTTTCTCTTTGTCTCTCTGTTTCTTTCTCTCTCTTACTTTCT
This sequence comes from Sigmodon hispidus, assembly GCA_004025045.1. Classification (NCBI taxonomy): domain Eukaryota; kingdom Metazoa; phylum Chordata; class Mammalia; order Rodentia; family Cricetidae; genus Sigmodon; species Sigmodon hispidus. The sequence continues at coordinate 47,830 of PVIH01002954.1, forward strand.
TGCTGAGATAGCATCTCATATTCTAATTTATATGACTTCAAACTCATGGCAGTTCTACTGCTTTATCTTCCCAAGTGTTGTGCTACAGATGTCAGCCAGCATACTCATCGCAATAATGTCTTTGCTTTTCAATAATGAGGTAATCATAGGCTATAAATTAATATAAATTCTTAAATGAAATTTGTATTATCATATGTCTTCCACCTTTTATAATTTTTGGTCTTTTCTGACTTATGGTATATACATTGCTTATGAGTTATAACTAAGGAAATACAAGAATATATATATATATATAATTATATAGTTGTATTACATATTTTATTACATAAACCTTGATATTTCTTTATTTATGATACATAATTACACAAGTATTTAAATATATATGCTTATATAGGTAAGTAGTCTTATATGTCATGATCTTCTTGACTCAAATTCAGTATTGCACACAGTGGCCTGAGCCTTTATAGATCAACAAGCTTAAACAAGACAATTCTCTACAAGCATTCCCATAGAATAATATAGCATAAAAAAATTCTCAGTAAGATTTTCTTCCCAAGTATAGTTGACACTCAAAGCTGTTTCATAAAGTATAGCATTTCCCAGTTTTAATTTTAATAGAGGTCAAGTTAATTGAGTAATTGAAGAAAATATTTGGTAAAAAATAAAAAATGGAATTACAAATACTTTCACTGATGTTTTTTGCAGTGAGTGGGGTACTTCATATAGAATACAAAATGGGTGGAGCAAATATAAAAGTACATTTTTAAAAATTTACTTAGATAAAATGATTTTTTACTACGTCTATCAAATTTTGTTACTCAGTTTAAAATCCGAGGATATAAAGTTAATTCTTTTTGTAGTTTCATATTTGTCAGTTTTGTGTGTGTGTTTCTGTTGAATAAGTACCTAAAAGTATACTGAGTACTGAAAATGGAAAACCTTAAGTAAAACTCACTGCCTCAAAATGACCATTATAATTATATAGAAGTTCGTTGAGATGTATACAGTTTGGTACTAGGCAAATGTAGCTACATTGAATGTGAATGCTTTCATTTACAAATCTATTACAATAAAATAGTTTAAGATTATTTTTAAAATTGTCTATACATTAACTATTTCTACAACTCTTAATGGAGTTTTCTGAAAAAGATTCATTTCTAGCAGTATCTATTTGTTTTTAAAGCAGTATTTATTACTGTATTTCATTTACACCTGTATCTGATTTATGCTTATCAATGTAGGTAACTCTTAAAATGTTTATAAAATTATTTGTAATCCAAATCTAATTTTTATTTTTAGATCTTTTTGGCTGAATACTCAGGACCTCTACTAATATACCTTCTTTTCTACTTGAGGAGCTCATACATATATGATGTGAAAGAGAGCTATCAACGGCCTCGACACCTTGTGGTACAGTAAGTGACACATGGGACCACATAGGGTGACAGATAGACACCTAATTATGATGAGACTACTTCTCCATAATTACATTGTCAGATTAAGGCCCAAGAAGTTAAAGTTAATCTAACTTTTGAACCAGTAGTTTTTGGCACTTAGCACAGTAAAAAGGATCAACTATTCACCTTCTATGCATGGCTGAGTCATAGATGCCCTCAACATCAGGAAAGAGTGTTAAACTATATAAGCATAGCACAGAAAAAATATATACAAATTGGAAGGTCCATAGTATAGTTATTACTAATTCATATAGCTTTTTTCTAATAAAGCTCAAAGACCTGGCATTGTAAAGCACAACTTTGATCTAAGCTTATTACTAATTCATAGGGTATTAATATAATAACATTGAAGGACCTGACATTGTGAAGCACACCTTCAGTTTCAGCACACTGGAGCTGGCAGAGTAAGGAACTATATGTGAATTTGGAGACAAACTGGTTTATATAATAAGTATCAACATAGCAAGGGCTACACAGAGAAAACCTGTCTCAAAAACAGAACAGTATTGTTTAGAAAATCAATTAATTACAATGACAATGATGTAGTAGAAGGGCCCAGAATACTGAGTCCAGCCTTAGGAAAACTCTATGTTATCCTTGGGGGATTTTGCAGATGTCTTAGCAGCCAAGTTCTAGGCTACTGAGTCTTGGAGGTAAAGATGAAAACAAAAAATACATTTCTGTCACCAAGCTGGGCTGCCTGGTCAAGAATATGAAGGTCAAGTTTGTGAAAGAGATCTACCTGTTCTTCTTGTTCACTAAGGAATACAATATTTTGTCATTTTCCTGGAATATTCCCTAAAATATGATACTCTATAGATCAGGGCTACTGCTGGAGGTCATAGTGATATCAGTGGTTCAAACTGCAGCTGAAATCCATGCTGATATTTGTTGTGGTCTATGTTTCCATCTGAAGCCATGTGAAGTCCTTGATTCAAGCTTACCCTATTGTCATCAGCAAAAAAGCTTCCTTTGTGGTGTTATCAATTACTGTAGACTCATAAGAAAAAATGAGAGACATTGAAGGTTTTGTGATAACACCCTCCATAAAGAAAAAGTAACAGTCCAGACAGAACTATGATAAAGATAATGAATAGTGGCTCTTCACCGTTGATAGTTTATGGTGGCAAACAGCCAGAGGCGGGGGAATATTCAGTTATCTTTAAGAAGCTGGCCAATGGGAATTTGACCATGCTCCAATGTGTATATAGGCAACACAAATTAACTTGGTATCTTTATTATATATGGGGAACACAAGGGTAAGTGTTTGGACCATGGAGGAACAGGAAGGGAATAAGATAGTGGTGCATTGTATGAAATTCCTAAATAATAAAATATTATGTTGGGAAAAATATAAAAGCTTAAATTCTACATTTAAATAGAGAGAGAAATAGATCATGCCAGTGCAAAGGCATACTTCAGATGATAAGTGAACAAGGTTCAGGCTTTTACCATCATTGTGAACTATAAAGGTCATTCTGGTCATGGTGATAAGTGCTCCAAGAAGGTACCTATTAACATTGGAATGCCCACTGTCTTGGTGATGCTTTCCCAGTAAACTACCTATAATAAAGAGGTTACTGAAGTAACATGATTGGAAACGCTTACCATATTCTTTGCAACATGACAAGCCACTGTGTCTCTGTGGTGGTCCCTGCCCACAGAGACACTATCATCATCTCTGCTCCTGAACCCAAGTAGCTCTTGTTGATGGCCAGCATTGACAACTACTACTCATCCAGCCAGAGGTTGCACTGCTACCCTGGGAAACTTTGAAAAGGCCACTTTTGATGTCATCTTCAAGACCTATAGTTATTTGACAATACATCTCTGGAAAGAGACCAAATTCACCAAATCATCTTCTCAGGAATTTACTGGTCATCTGTGAAAACCAACACCAGAGTCTGTTCATAAACAGTTCAAGCTCTGATTGAGGGCTTTTATACAGGAACAATAAAGTGTATTAAGTCTGTTAAAAATGTAAGAAACTTGAATTATCTTAAATCATATTTCCTTATGCCTGGAATTTTTCTCAACAAGCAACTTTTCTCAGCAAGTAAGTACTATTACAATAATTACTAACTGATGCCCCCACTGAAGAATATTTAATTGCAGAACAATAGACTTTCATTCATGATAAAAGACAAAATAGTTTGCATTTGTAGATTCTAAACTGCTAAGTGTAGCTCAGTTAGAACAGCAAGCAATAGCAAATAACAAGCAATACATGACAGGCAATTCAGAAATGGAAAAATACAGTTAAAACTATAAATATGTGAGTGAGTTAAACAATCAGCAATGTGATGTAGGTAGATAAGAAAGACTTAGTATTAAAAAGGATTATTGGATACAATTAGTAAATTCAAACTCCAGATTAAATACTATTTGAATGTGATTGATATTTTGTTAGTAATACGTATCAATACATAGTATGTAAC